>JBAMIE010214033.1:0-10098 GCA_037177295.1 Kaempferia parviflora
AATCGTCAAGACATAGGAAGGTATATGCTCGAGCACGCCGAAATTTGACCTCTAGATCTCATGTGACAAACTTCCATACTTTAACCATTGTACCGCCTCGAGGCGAGGTCGATTTATAAGTCATTGATTTGATAGTATGTAAAAGTTTGTGCAAGTTAGAACACATTCTGGCAACAAATATGAACCTTCAATACTCAATAGCAGAGGGAAAAGTGTCAATAATTTAAAAATAAAGTTAAAATTTAAGCACAAGCAAACCCAAATAAAAAATAGGTATACTAGGGGAAAAAAATTGTATATCCCGTGAATTAGAGTATCCACTCGTGGATATTCTTTGAGAGTTTCTATGTTGTCACATCTTCACCACGTCAAAAGTAAAAAATCCTATATATTTCTCCACTATAAAAAAAAAAACTCTTAACAACTTCTTCATAGGTCCCACATTTTATCATTATATATTTCATTAATTAATTTTTTTTACAAATATTTAGAAATAATTAAAATATATTTAAAAAATAATTAACAACTTTCTTTATTTGTCTACTATATTTTTTTTATCTTTTTATTTTTTTAATAAATATTAAAAAAATAATTAAAAATAATAATCACAACGGAGCGGCTCTGTAAATGCAGAGCCACTCCATTGTCAGAGGGAGGAACCTCCTTCCCACTATGGGAGGGAGGTTCCTCTCCCCTGTCAAATCACTAGTGGGAGCTCCGAAGAAGCTGCTCTTAGAGTATCCACAGTCGTGGAACCTCTCGAAGAGCTCCTTTGTTGTCACATCTGCGCTACGTCAAAAGTAAAGAACCCTACATATCTCTCCATTATCAAAAAAATCTCTCAACAACTTCTTCATCATGGGTCCCATATTTTTTCATTATATTTCTCTCTTTCATATTTTAACTCACGTATAATTAAATTTTTTTAATTATACACCTCTTCAATTAAAAATTATTTTTTTAATAATTAAAAATAATTAAAAAAAAACAGTGACGAAGAAGCGGCTCCGCAAATTGTCAAAAAAGACGAACCTCCCTCCCACTATGGGAGGGAGGTTCTTCCCCCTACCAACGAGGCAGTGGAAGCTCCAAAAGAACCCACTGTGGGTGCCCTTAGGATTCCCATGTAAAAATAAATAAAAAAAAAAATACTGACAACCATGAAAACGATTAAAATACAGTAAAACTAAAAATGACAATCAAGTGTACAGTACACAAAGAAAAGTGTGGACTTAGCCCTTGCAAAGTTTCTGTAGCAAAAATAATCTTTTGCTCATCAAAAGCTACTATGTAATAATATGTTGGAAAAGGTCCAGCAAAGATATTCAAAGAATTTGTCAAAATGTCCAATTCAAAAACGATAAACCCAATTCAAGAAAAATGGTGCGGTTTCATTCAAAGTATAAATTGCAAGAAAGACCAAAGGATTTCCATGCGACAATAACTGTAATTGTATAAACATCAAAAGATACATCTTTCCATCTGTTAGAAGTAATTTCACCTGAAACTGTCAAAGGTAACTTCTCAGGACTTTTCTTTGCTTCCTCAACCATTATGTTAACTATTTTGCACACACAATTTCTTGAAGATATTGCTACACAAAATACAGCTTCGAAATTCATAGTTAACAAGTTCTACAACCTGAATTTACAGCATTTTTCACCATTTGTAATTTCAAATTTATAAACTTAGACATTAATATATAATATAGAATACGTCAGTGCCTACATGTCTCACAAATTGAATCATTCATATTCTTCAGAGAAACTGCTAAAGACCCACAATAGCCATAAGAAAATGAAATAAAATAAATATAAAAAAAGACCAGGAGTGTACAGCTTATAATTTTAGCATATCGTGATATCACAACTACCCATTTCTTCAAGATAAGAAAATGCTATCATAAGCCAAAAAAAAAAAATGAAATTTAGGTTAATCATACTTGACAAAATATCTGCTTGAATCAAAGAATGAATAGAAGTGCAGCAATGAATATTCAAGATGCTGAAAAAGAACTGCTAAGGTATGAAGGAGAATGTCTCCAAGCGTCATCAAACATGCAACACAAGCAATTCAAAACGAACTATAATGACGTCCTAGTTGCCTGCATCGAAGTAGATGCAGATGATGCCTCTGCTATTAGCAAAACAGGCTGTCTAGCCTGCAAACATGCACATATATCAAATGGGTGTAAGGATGCCCCATCAAACAATAAATTAACACCAGGTAGGACAACTTCTCTACTGTGTTCCTCATCAGATTCATGTTTCGTTCCATCAGCAGAAGTTGACTCTTCAAATAGTTGTGCACCAGCTTCATAAATGGAACTAAGTGCATAAGACCTGTAGGCAGATAAACTCAGAGAATTAAACATAGTTGGGGCTAAACAAAGAAAATATAGAACAAATCTGCAATATCGCAGTCAGTCTACATAACTAAATTTTACAGAAACAATTAGATCACAGAAACAAATGATGATAAATTGTAACAGTTAGCACAAACTTATTATTTGATCCTTCATAAGATGACAGTCAGGCTTCATAATATTCAGTGTAAAACAGAAGCTATAACCAGACAGTATATTTTAAATGGAGAAACAGTTAACATAAAATATAAGCACGAGTTTCTAGAGTTTACAACATAATGGTACATGAGTAAGAGGAGGTTTTATTATCTTTAGGGTCTAGAGATCATTATAACTGCGATAGATTTTTAATTGCCACATTTTAGAACATGATTATTTGAATATTATTCTTCCCTATCTGAAGGTCAAATTAGACTTGTACAACAATGACCTGGTAATAAAAGGTGTTTGTGGAAAGTGGAGAAATACTTCCATTTCATGGTACTAGCCACTGACGAAACTTAGAATTGATTATAGACAATTTTCAAATGTCTATTGAGATTCTTATAACAAAGTACATTTTGTATGTTTCCACAAAGAACTCTAAATCGATAAAAACTTCACAACCACAAAAGATGTAAACCGCAACTAAAACAAATATATTATGACTTCACTATAATTGCAGGTTCAAATTGAACGCGACAAAGCTTATAATATTGTTTCATCACCTGAGAATGTTGCCATCAAAGCTAAGAATCTCTGGTCGGCACCTTTGCCGATTTACGAGCTTGAGCCTCTGATGTTCACTGGAGGCTCCAGAAATTGGTGTTGAAGGATCCAAAAGTGGATTCCATCTTCCACTAGCATAACTGATCAAATGACGAGGTGATTCTCGAACCTGATCAATATGGTAAAACAACCTTGCTGTTCGGCCTGTTGCTTGGTATTCAGAGCACAGTTCACACAATCTTGTTCTCAGATTTTGCATTGCATCATGGTGCTTGCTAAGCCAATCTGTTTGCAGTAAATGTGATGAGACTATCCTTTCACAAATTCTACCACATAATTTGGGATTAAACAAAGGAATACCAAATTCCAAGCTTAAAGGAACCCACTCATACTTATCATCATCTGATGAAAACATGTTTGACTGTATCGCCTTCCTCAATCTTAGAAGGCGAATATAACCAACAGTTAATAACTCTATTTTGGTGGAGAGCTCCTTTAACAATGTATCTAAGTTTGCAATTCCTTCTGGATCTAGTCCCATATCTGACCCAATAGGTTGAACTGATCCATCAAAATTCTTAAGCGGTAATGCAATATCTACAGTAACAGTTCTCCCAGAACTATGAAGATCATATCTACTGAGAGGTTGTACCAGCACAGCTGAATGCTTAAGCATTGAGTTTAAACAATGTAATAGTACATTTCCATTAACCAAATTCCCTTCGAACTTGCCCCCGAGGCCTCCCACTGTAGAACCATCCCAAGACCATATCAAGGCTTTCTCACAACCAGCTAATGGGGCAGGAAGCAATCGCAAACACTGTCCTTTCATCAAGACAACTGATATAGGTCCATTTTCCACTAGTGAGTACAAAACTAGTTTCATCCATGGTGTCATTGAAGAATATGAGGGTGGACCAAAGTGGAATGGACCTGAAGGTCCAGGTAAAACTGATGAAGCAGGAAGTGGAGCCATTGACACGATAATATCATAGTCCCTGAGAAAGAGTCGTTCTAATGTTTTCGGAGCAAGAGAAGCCAAGCTTTCACAACGAAGAACATCAACTCGGTACTTCCTTTTCCTTTTTGGAATGATCCTTTCATTTTCTGGGCCATCCACAGATGCAACTTGTTGATCCCTCAGTGAATCATTTTCCTGTTTGGATGGGTTATCTTTAGCTGAAGTTTCTGAACATGCAAGAAGATGGACATTTGCAACATCACATTCCTCAGAAGAATCAGTCCGGTGAATATTAGTGTGATCATGTTTTGAAGAATCACCATTATGATATGTCTTTGCTTCATTTGTGTCTGAAATTCTAATCTCAGATATGAGCGAACTAGTGGCATCCATAAGGGGATTCTGTGTATTAGTTTCATTAATTGTCTCATTCTTGTCACCATCAGTTACCCCACCGGACTGATGGCGTTGTATATCAGTTGGATTAATTGTTCTCTCATTCTTGTCATCTTCAACTACCCCACCAGACTGAAGACACTCAAGAACACAACGAAGGCTGAAAGCATGATTGGCAAATTCCTGTAATTCACCCTCAAATTTTTTCCCCTCTAATGTAGCGAGATCCTTGCAGAGATCAGCAATACTAGAATCACCAAGTTTTCCTGCTTCATAGAGTGTTACAGCATGAGACTTCAAACCTGCAAGCAATAGATAGGGGATCAGCTCAATTAATTAAGATGTATTAAGGAAATGTTACAAGTGTCATCTCTCTTGTCAGTTGTCCCTAAGCATTCACTTGAGCAAATCGAGATGTTTAATTCTACATACAAAAATTGTAGAGCTCAATATCATCGCTAAAAGGTGTCATTTCATATATATAATAGTCTGTCATGCTAGACAGTCCCATAAGCAATTATGTGATAGTTATTTGAAGTATATATGCTAATTATGTGTTGTTATTACTGACTCTTCTATGTTAACTTAGGTTAATATCATAGTTTTGATCCTTGTCCTTCACTTCATTGCAGCATATAAAATGTGTGTATTGTGATGCATGTTGATAGATTATTGCAGTGGACTAGGACTTGGACCTAGGGCATAATATAACGCCGTATGACTTCCATTCTGAAATGGATTTCAAAGGGGATGATGAGAATATTTCAAATAGGGCTTCTAGCCTATTAAGATGATTTATGAACCACTTTACCAAGTTAACTTGAAAAAACCTAGCATAATGTGCACTGTGCAAACTGCAAAGTGCAAACCAAGGTGGATGATTTATCGATAGATAGAACATAGAAATAGATGTGTGCTGATACAAATGAGAAGACATGGAGCAAACCTGGTGAAACAGAACCCATCATCAGATAGGATGTTATATTGGCATCAACAACAAAAGCAACATGAGCAGTGGCAGTGCCAGAAATTGTTCTATCTTTTTCAGCTACCAATCCATGATTCTGTTGACCAGATTTTTCTGAGCTGATGCTAGCACTAGAACTTTCCTCATCATCACTTAGAACATTGTTAGCCAAACCATGAATGCTAGAATCATGAAGGATGGATTCTGGATCCAAAAGCTTTATAGCCCAGCCCAATCGGCATGCAAATGATGCAGCTGCCTGCAGCTGAGAAAGGTCAGCCTGCAGTGTAGCTGCTAATTCAGCAACAGTTGCATTCTCGCTTGAGACAACAAAAACCGCATACAACAACCTGCACCAAAATTCAATGTGCGACTAACAATAATTTTATAACTAAAATTCATAACTATATTCACAACACTGGTTTAACAATCCCTTCAGCTCAAAGTATCTTACTCTTCAATAGGATCCTCATAGGATTGTTCCCTGTTTGAAACAAAACCTTCAAGCCTGGAAACTGAAAAAGTAGACGGTGGTCATCAGAACACCTTGCGGGACTTAAGAAAGAACTATGAGAAAGGAATCACAGTTTCCTATACCGTTACATAAAAAACAACCCAGTAACTACAGAAGTGAGCAAATAGTAGTAAGGTAGCATCATAATACCAGTGATTGTATACCTAAGTAACCCTGCTGTGGCACTGTAGCATCAGGTAAAGCTGGCATGTGAGTTTAGGAGAAAGCACCCTTGTCCGAGGGTAAAAACACCCTTTTGGACAAGTCAAAGTGGTAAGAGAAACAGTATGGTTGATTGAAGAACTACGAGACCCCCCCACCTCATATAGTTCAACAAAACAAGTTCATGGTGGACTATTATTCCAATAAACTGCATATGGTTCTTAAATCTATCAAGTGGTATAGTTTTAATATATCCACAGAATCAGTCACATATAACATGAAGTCAATAGTGACATTGAAAATGCAAAGCATAATCTAAATGATCTAGCGGATAAATGACTGGTGAGGGAATATATATGTAATGCCAAGAGTGTCAATTGAGCATGGACAAGACATTCTGTGCACTATAATGAAACAATGGTTTTTGTTATATTCTATATATTCCACATTCCAAACTCATGCCAACTAGGTTAGAAAAGGGCAAAGATACATTGAGCTCCACCATTTTGTAACTATAATGAGTATTTATAAAAATTGATCACAATTCCATAAGAAGATAGACAAATACCAAATATGAACATACCTTTGAACCGATCATCAGGATAAACTGGGATATCCAAGTAAATCAATCCCCTTCTGTATAGACCTCTTACAATGTCAGGATCAAAAAGAACAAAAGAATTTACTTCCTCCTTGCAGACCTTGTCTATGGTTGCTGTTTCTTCTTCAGTGAGTTTCTACAGAGGAAAAGCAAGTTACCAGAACCGGCTCAAACAATTGGCTGGTGCATCAGTATCAAGAAAGAATCTCCACTGAATCAGTAATGGATAATCAATTTCTAAAGCTAGATGCATGGTGCAAAATTTGGGCAACTCGTATTATTAGAAACAACAACATACGATTCATACAGGCAAGCCTTCTATCATATTTCAACAATTGATAAACAAAGGTTGCAAGAAAAACAGACCTTAAATTCTTCCAATGTAAAGTTAACAAGGCAAACTCCCCACCATGGCTCAACAGGAAAATCCACAGGCTGTGTGGGGAGCAATTCCTTAGCAATTGACTTGTTCAGCTTCCACATAATTTTCTGGCAATATCCATGAAAACATATTAGTCAAGAGTCCATAGAATAACAAAGTTGAGCAGCAGCTAAACACTACTGGAAGAATAAATACGACAAGGGAAAAAGAAAAAATGCAGATACCATGAGATTATGAAAAACAAAAAGTTCATCCACAATTTCAAGGTCCATCCACAATTCCAAGGTACTGTTGGATCGAAGTTAAAAAGTATCATACGAAGCTAAGTCAAGATAAAAGTACAAAAAATGAAGAAGAATAATGCTTCATTTCTTCGTTCAGACAAATCAATTGAATTATGGATTATGGATTATGTTTCTAGCATGAAGTAGTAAAGGGTGAGCTATTGTCTTCAAATACTCCCATTGCTTGGTGATCTGATCATGTGGCATGCATAGGGTTGGGCATGAGGACAACCTCTGAAAATTCAGAGATGGATCTGAAAGGTACAGGATGACATCGATGTTTCGTAGGAGTAAACAGAGAGGGTCGAGGTGAGAGAAAGAATAGGATTATACATATATGGTTATTATCCTATATAACCATCCCTAAGAAAAGAATTATCCTAGTTTTCTTTCCAAAATATTTCGATTTGCCAATATAATTCACCAAGGTATGACTCAGCTATGTACTTAAGTGAACATAAACATGAATGTCTTGTTCCTAATTAAACTCTACTGTCACCAAGAGACTAGCTTTGGCCAAGCAAATTTAAATAAATAAATAACTCATTTGTGACAGCATGCATTTGTTTTTCCTTTTGCTTTATCCCACTTTAGTTGGTACACCTTGGATACTACTCTAAATGGATGGATTTTGTGCACAGGTAAAATGGAGATCACGTTTAAGCCATCCAAGTCCAAGTATATATGATGGGAGACAGTGGAGAAAGGCAAGTTGTTGAGGAGAAGGGGGATAAGTCTGCGGGTTGACAAGAAGAGGTTAATCCCTTCTTCTTGAGGAGAAGGCAAGAGAAACCGTCGTCTTCCATATCTTTATGAAAAAAGGAAATTTTATTTAATAACCAAGAATAATCCATCAAACAGCTAAACATACACTTACATAGACTCCAAACCCTAAGACAAAAGAAAGAAATGCTAACATATACCCTAAAAACCAAAAATATCTTAAATACCAAAAACTCAAAAATTACTAAAAATAGTACCTGCATCAGTCACCTTGGGTTAAAAAGAACTTGTCCTCGAGTTTATAGTAGTCAGGTAGTAGCCTAGGAGGAAGATTAGCTAGCAGTAAATCGGCAAAATATCTAACACGCTTGACTACATTGTCAACTTCAATGTTGCTTAACTTGTCTTGTCTATCTGTTGCCTTCTTCGACCTACTCAAATTTCGATCGATTGTATCACCTTGAGGACACATTCTGGCATTGCTAGTGACTTCATGGTGAGGAAAGAATTCTAGGTCCCCTTCGCTACTTTCCCCAACCAAGCTCTCACAAACTTCATTGCCTACATCAGCAGCATCACTATTAATGCCCACACTGATTGATCTGACCATACCATGTTGGCCATCTTCTATATGTGAACTCTCCCGATGGTTTCGGCTAACCTCGTTAGGGAATTTGTCATTCTCTAACATCATTAGTTCATTATCGCATTTAAATTCATCATAATCCCAATATACATTTGGGTAGTTAATAGATTCATCACCAATAGTTGTAAAACTAGATACCAAATCAGAAGTGTCCTCAACAATTTCTTCTTCAGCATCATCATCATAAACTAAATCATTAGTCGCCTCAATCTCGTCTCCAATTTGAGATCGAGATTCCTCTTCAATTATAGCATCTTCCACAACTTACACATGTCAGGTTCATCAACTTCTTATGGGTCAAATTCTTCCTCCAAATCATATTCGAATCCGTCCAGGTCATCTCAAGCATCGAAGCTATCGTCTCCACAAAGAAACGTAATCGTCCCTAGAATAAAATTAGAGTATAACTAAAGGGAAGAAAGTGATCTTTTATCTTTTTCTTTATCTTCTCTTAATCCTTGATCTTGGATTTACCTTGTCGGTCTCGTGAGCGTCGCAATTGCTGCCACCACGCCGATGCTAAACCTCTGAGTTTGAAGGCATTCAATTTTACTTTCACCTGATCGGGTGCTTCCTCATGATAAAAAATCTCCTCGGATTCGTAAGTCAATCAATGAATCCCTCAGTCTGTGGCGTACCAGAAAACTCTGGAAGATCAATTGGAAACTCGATATCTCCATTTTATTCCTCTCGACCATGACTTTCCACAAACTGAGCACGATTGTGATATGGATTTTTGAAAGCAAAACCAAAATTAGGATAAAAGAACTTAGGATCTTTAAGATCTCGACATTATGATCATAGTGTGAGACTTCCTTAGCCGGAACCTCCTCTCACGACCTCGACCACATACCTCGCAATCTTCAAGATTTCATGCCGCCTCACCTAGACATTGGGTTAAATTTGCGACTTAAATGCTCAATCGTCATCATGTCTTGAATGCTACAATCACGATGCTCGACTTCCTCAATCGAAGCCTGCCATTTGTTGCGACCGCGACGGTAACTACGATGACCTTCCATTGGATTTGATGTTCAGCTTCCTCAATCGAAACCTGCCTATTATCGTGCGGGCTGACGAGATGGGGGATAATCCCTTCTTCTTGAGTTGGGTTGTGAAAGGCGAGCTTGAGGGGTGCCCGAGTCGCGAGGCGCATAAGGTGCTGGCTGTTGCGCCTCGCGCCCCGTGAGGCGGGTGCTATTGGATAGGCGAGTGCCTAGGCGCGCCTTTGCACCTAATCTGAGGCGCCAACGAGGCGCAGCTCGTGACCAGGTACGATTTTTTTTTTCCCTTTGAAAAAAGGTTTTTAATCTTTTTTTTTTTAAAAACGAATGCAATAAAGAGATAAAAGAGAATTAGGGCATGCAGGAAATAGAAAAAAAAGGAAAG
>JBAMIE010214043.1:0-10097 GCA_037177295.1 Kaempferia parviflora
CGGAGGCGCCAGAGGAAGAGGTTGAAGCGGCGGCGGCGGTCCGGTGGCGGGCGCGACGAACGGAGGCGCCATCTGGTACTCCGATCCGAGCGGAGCGGAGGAGGCGGGGAAGGCCGGGAGGTTGAAGGCGTCGAAGCCAGGCTTTGCGCCGGCGACGAGGAAGTGGAGCTCGTGCAAATCCATGGCGAAGTGCGCGACGGAGAGGGATAGATCCGTCGCCTCCTACATGAATGAGCGGAGGGAGGAGGGGGAGGAGAGAGAGCGGGAGAGCCGGATCGTGTCGTTCACGAAAGGGGGGTGGATCCGCCACCTCTGTCGTTCACGAAAGGGGGGACGAAGAAGCGCAGAGAGAGAGAGACAGAGAGAGTACGGCGCGACGTGGGAAGAGTCAAGAGCTGATTAGGACAGGAACATTACGTAATGTATGGGCCAATGAGAGACATCCACGTGCATCAATCGACCCCGAGGAAAAGGGGGTGGGCCGAAAGGTGACGTCAGACCACAGTCGAAATTTTTAATGTAATTTTTAAATATTCACATTTACTAGAATTTTAATCATATTTTGAATAACTCTAATTCACATTTACCATATATTTGTTACAATCATACTCACAATATAAATAATCCAGTGGAATAAAGTGTACAAAAAAAAACAAAAACAAAAAAAACTACTGTAACTCATACAACTACACTTATCGACATGAAACTGGAGTTGCACAAAGTAAAGCATCAGGATGGATATAAGGACAGGAATCTCCAGCTGAAGAAAACTGAAGCTCCGGTTGTTACCCAGGCAAACTGTCGACGTGTTCCAGTGCTAGCTCTTTCATTTTGAGTGTAAAGAATTGGAGAATTTGCCTATCGCTTTTGGAAGTTGAGGACCTTGATCGAGTAGGCGAAGACCAAGAAGAACATGACGGCGAAACCCACGTTGGTCAATGCTGCCCACTTGACGAAGCTGTACTCGTAACCCAGGTTATCTCTCAAATATACAGTAAGTAATTTCTCGCCTTCTCCAGGAACTTGGACCGTGCCACCTCTTTTCCCCAGTTGCGATGCGATAACACCATAAATTGTCCAAGATACGGGATTGCCCCAGTAGTACCACCTCCACCAGATAGGAATATCCTGCAAAATGTGCCATCGATAATTCAAGATAATATCAGCAATCACGTACGAAAAGTTTCTTGTGAATCATGCATTTAAGATATGTATGTGCGTACCGGCCGTGCGATGAGGAAGCCTGAGAACAAGTTCCAGAAGTTGTAGAAGAAGCTAGACACAATACCGGCGACTTGATGGTTGGGTGTAAGTGCCACGGCCATCATGCCATACAGGACAAAGTAGGTAAAGGACATGACAATGAAGTAGAAGAACCATAAGAAGTTGGTCGCGCGCCAAGTAAAGCCCATCATCGAGAATAGAAGAATGGTGTAGATGAGTCCTTGTATCAATATGTATATCACCTCGATGCTCACCTGCAACAGCAAGAAATATAAGAATTTTGAAAAATTTTGCCACCTTCTCTGAACTCATCACCTACTTGCTTGAATTTCAGATTGCTCTGATAGAAGGTAAGGACACTTTAACTTACTTGAGCAAATGCATAGGCCAAGGCCGAATACATTCCTGCCGCTCTTTCACGGTAGAAGACTGTCCTCTCGACTGCCACAACAGGCTGCACATTGATAGCATTGCTGGATCCGAGAAAGAAGACTGCAGCATAGAAAGCTCCAACGAGATTCAATACGTCTTGTTGAGTGCCACTGTTCACATCCAAAGAAGCAAGATGAGGAAGATACAAAAAATATAGATCAAGAGAATGATGCAAAGCAATGTTTATAAGCTGGAAAGCTTACGTCCGTTTGCCCTTTTGCCAAAACAGTGTGCCAAATATTAGAGCTATGACAATTGTCATGAAGAATCGGACAGCATTGTATTGTGGGTTTCTCCAATAAGACCAATACTGTTTCCAGAAACAAGCCTGGCATTGAGTAGAAAATGTCTGCGAGTATTTTGTGGGGAAATATAGATCCGTTGAATCGGGCGCTGGAATATTCAATTCTTTGATAAGTTCCTGGTTTTTTCTGAACAATACAAAGTGGACAAATAGGTTATACGATTTCAATGTATGATATCTTTAGGAAGCATGTATCTTCTATTTACAAATAAAGTGGGGAATTCACATAAACTTTCTACTTACTGATAAAGTTGGGAATTTGCATAAACTTGTGCAAAGTCAATATTCAAGTTAGCCTCGGCTTGAGTAGTGCTTACTTCCAACATCCATGTTGCAGGGTTAACACCCTCAGCAATCTTTGGTACTCCTGGAATTGCCTGCCAGATAATTTATTTGATTAAACATAACAAAATGTGGCTTTCCTGTGATCAACACAATTTAATGATTCTTTGTATATCATTATGCATTGCACCGATGTAAAGTTATATTTGTATAATTTATCAATGAGAAGTGTAGTTAAAATTCTGAAGCAAAACTTTAAGAACAAGATCATTGTGATTGGAAAACTCACTTCAAAATATTCAACAAGCTTGTGAGATTCGCGACCAAGAGGGCCAGCATATATGACTTGACCTCCCCTTTTCATCAGAAGTAGCTAGAGAGAAGAAAAGTACCAACTCATTCAGGATCTAATATTGCATTTGGCAAAGCCACATATGATTAAAATATTTAGTGCAAGTAATTAAAATTATGAATGAGAACCTCATCAAAAGCTTCAAAAATGTCTATGCTCGGTTGATGAATTGTACACACGACTGTCCGTCCTGTGTCCACCGTATTTCTGACTGTCCTCATAACTATGGCTGCAGCTCTTGCATCAAGTCCTGATGTTGGCTCATCCATGAAGATGATGGATGGATTTGCAACAAGTTCAACAGCAATTGTGAGTCTTTTCCGTTGTTCAGTTGATAAACCATCAACCGCAGGAAGGCCAACCAGAGCGTCCCTTAGAGTGTCAAGTTCAACCAACTCCATGACCTCCTCCACAAACATCTGCGTTAAGCAGCTATCAGTTCAGATTATTAAAAGAGAACATACTCGCAAGAAGAATGTCCACGACATTAGCAATGACAATTCTAGACATCTATAGTTAAATCACAGAATAACAAAGCACTACTCAAACAAGCAAATGGATGGAAGCATAAATTGCCACTTACCATTCGTGCTTGTCTGTCGATATCCGGCGCAAGACGGAGCCAAGCAGAGTAAACAACTGATTCATAAATTGTCATATATGGCGAGTGAATATCATTTTGCTCACAGTAACCACTTATCCGAGCAAAAGTTTCCTGATTTTTTGGATAACCAGAAATACTAATATTGCCTTCAATATAACCGCCTGTTTTTCTTCCGGCCAGAACATCCATCAACGTAGTCTTTCCTGCTCCACTAACTCCAACCAATGCAGTCAGGATTCCTGGCCTAAATGCACCACTTACGTCGCACAACAACTGGAGACGATCTTCCTCAACTCCTTGACTCTTCATTTCCTGATGTCAAAGGATGAAAAGGTCAGTTTTTGATTTATTTGTTTTCCTTCTGATTTGTTTTTCAATTTAAATCGCAAGGAAAACAAGATAAACAGAAATCAGCAAATTGAATCGAATTCATTGCATTAAATTGGATCGACTTACAGCAGGCATGTCAACATAATAGTTCACGTGATTGAAAGCAAGAGAAAGAGGCTGGAAAGGTAAAACCATTCCTCTCTTTGTTGGACGGACTGAATTACTGAAGCTTTCAGAGCTGTTTCTCCTTGCTGCATCTGTAAAAAAAATAAGAAGCTTTTCAATCATTGAATTAAAACAGGAAAAAATTCAATATTTTTGTGATGTAACATAGCATGAAGAGAGCTGCAAAATCAACATCATTTGGGACCCAAAATGTGCACTCCATATGTTTTTCAACGAGAGTATTGGATTTCTCAACACCCCAATTGAAAAGTGCTAATGTATATAAATGTTTCCAGAATTCTTGAAACCATAACATTATCTATGGGCCCTCCACTCTATTGGCTTCGACTTAGGAAGCTGACTTTGTGATTCTTTGATCTTCTGTTCCATGCTAAAATGGGAATGTTGAAGTATGTCTGACGGGATTGCCCAATAAGAGTGGAAGCGATTGGTTAAGTTCAATGAAGAGAGTGGATACATCAGTCATATGCCTACAGATGTTAATTTTAAGTATTGAACCATGGTGTCAGGACCAGTAGATCAGAGTTAAATGGTGGTTTTATTGGGGAATAAAGCAAGCTGACAATGTCAGAGTCAACCTCTACAATTCATAATTTAGGTCATGCGTATCAGTCATCTCCCAGCTCACCTCCAGAATAGGTCACCCTTCAACAGTTTCATAAATATAATTTCCCCAACCTTGTTGCAGATACCATAAGAACGCATGACAATTATATTATGTCATTTCTTATAGTTTGTAGATGATGACATGAATGATACCATCAACAATTTATGGTGGCTTCTTGGTTGGTTAGATATTGTAAAATTTGCGCCCAAAGGAGATGCTATTATTCTATTAAAAATGAATGATTTTGAGTATATTTGAAGTTAGGTTAAAATTTTCACTTAAAAATCCATCCCATATTTTGAGTTAGAATAAAAGATGCTAAACATCAAAACGAAATAACAAAACGAATGTGATCAAACAATCTAACCTGATGTATCCTGTGGAGCAGCATATCTGGCATTTTGTGTCATTTCAATCCTTCCATTTTCCATCGATGAGTTTTTCCTTTTCTTACTTGATTCCTCATCAACAATTGCATTTTGAGCGCTTGCCAAAGCTGCAAACATGAAATTTTGGTTCCCATGAGAGAAATGATTGAATAATGAAATGGATAATTGAAGTTAAAGTGGAAATCAATGACTTACGATTCAAGTAAGTCAATGAAAGGACAAACAATATGTTGAATAGAATAATAAATCCTGTGAGGGCACCAATAGCAAGCCAATACCAATAGCCATGGGTAAACATTCCTCTAGATTTGAGAATAGCTTCTCCCACAGTCCGTGCAGTTATATTGGGGTCAGTATTCTCCTGCAACAGGGATGGAAGGTGTGCATTAGAATTGGAAATGTGCATAGCATCCAGACAACAAACTCATGATAAGAAACTTACCCTGCCCCATCTTGGATCAATGAACTCATTAATAGCAATAGCATTTTGCCCATACATTAATGGGGAACTCCAGAAACCCCATATCCACCAGGGTTTGATGTCATCTGTCCACATAAAAATCAGATGTTAAGTTGTTAACTTCAGTTTTGGTATGACAATCAATCAGTATATACATAAGGAACTAATCAGAGTTGCAGTCAGATTTTTCTAACCTTTTGAGATGACAAATCCTCCTAGCACGAAAACAATAAGCAAGGTGAAGGTTCCAAAAGTGTTGGCTACAACCATTGTTCTTCCTGCTGCAGCAATGAAGCGGAACAGACTAAGAGCCATTTGATGTGTGAGGAGAAGTGCTAGGAATTGGCGGAAGAACCTGCCAAATTAGAAGGGAAAGGTGAGATGGTTTATTACCTTACCCTGCATATGTATCATGTCATAGGAAAAAAAGAAGTTGCAGAAACGTGAAATTTCTCAGGTAATGTTATAATATAGAAGCATCAGAAGCAGTTAATTTTTAAAGGAAATGATTGTTTAAAAAAAAAAAGAGGGATTTACCGGCTTGCTGCAGGGGCAAAACCAATCACATAATAGGTAAGTATGATCCAAATTCCAGTGTCCAGAAATGAAAGAGGAATCTTGAGGAGATAGTATGCAATGCCAAAAGCCCAAGGTGGGAAAAACAAAAAATCTCTCTGTTTGTAGAACACAGGGAGCTTCTCAACCGTCATCACCAATTCTGCCATTCCATTGAACATCACATTGGTCAAAGTAAAGAAAAGTGCACCATAAAATTTGTTACCATCGGCAATTGTTCTATGGTGCATTTCCGTTCTGAAAAACACAGACATGGCTATCAAAGAAAGTACGGTTATCTGGGTTGTCTTAAAGATGAAGATAAAAGAGTTTCTCTTCATCAGCAACCATTCCCTCGATAAACATGCCTTCAGAAGTTCCCAGTTAGAAATACCATATCTTTCTGTTGTCAATGCTGCAGGATGGGCTTTAGACTTATCATAAGGAACACTAAGCTCTGCAGATAGTTGTCGCCCAACATGAAATTTCTTGAAAAGTTGCACAAACTCAGAGACTGAAATAAAATGATAAGGTCTGTCCCTGTTAGCCCAATATTGTTGTTGATCCTTCTTTGAAGTTACCTCTTGAAGAAAATCTGCAACTCCTTTCCTTTCAGGACATTTAAAGCCAACCGACTCAAAGAACTCAAGGACATACTCCCGAGGACCTTGATATACTATTTGACCCTCAGACAGCAAAATAACATCATCAAATAATTCAAATGTCTCAGGTGCAGGCTGAAGAAGAGAAACAAGGACTGTTCCATCCATGACATGAACCATCTGTCTGATGAACTTTACTATTTGAAAGGTGGTAGAACTGTCAAGTCCAGTTGATATCTCATCCATGAAAAGTGCACGTGCAGGACCAGTCAACATCTCTCCTGCAACCAAGAACAAATAGTTTAGGTTACTAGACATGAACATATAGTAAAAGAGAATTAAAGAGCAAAAAGAACAAACAGGTTAGAAAGATTTGTTTCTTTATGGATACTCTTTAAGGTTCATGACCTGGTGATTATAAATTTGAATACATGGGCATTTCTAACTTCACCTTCATAAATAATATTTAGACATTTTCATAATGAGGAAAATTGATTAGTTAATTTTTTATATCACTAAGCAAATTATTATTGCACTAGTTATTTTCCTAATAATGAACATATAGTTTTATGACAAACTATTGTTTTTTCAAGTATGCATGGGTATCAAAGAGTATTTAGTTTGAACTTTGGAGGGTGGGACGAACTACTTAAGGTATGTAAATGACATTTGCTTTCAATAATATTCTCCTAGCAATAAACTTACCAGTTGTCACACGCTTCTTTTGTCCTCCAGAAATGCCTCGTCGCATCTGATCACCAACAATGATGTCGGCACAAATATCCAGACCAAGTACCTGTTTTCCAACATTTCAAGTGTTAGCATTGCCAGTAACAGCTCAAGCAATAATACAATTTCACTAAAAAGTTGTTGCCATTAACCTTGAGAACGTAATCAGTTGATACACTAGTGCTTTGCCCTTCCATTGCAGCAGCTTTCATGAATGCATCAATCTCGGGATCTGGTTTAATTCCTGCATCCTTCTCTCGTCTTGACAATTCTGATAGCATCTCATACCTTGATCCCACTCCCAAACATCGTGCTGAGAAATCCAATGTTTCTCGAACTGTCATCTCACCATTGTGAATATCCAATTGACTAATGTAAGCAGAAGTTCTCTGAGGAACAAATTCTGATAGTTCATGGCCGCAATATGTTACTCTACCCCCTTGCTGTAAGCAAAGTAAAGACATTAAATACAAATGCCTCAACACTGCACCAAGACTCATTTAAATGCTTGTAAAATATTCCAGAAAAGGATAGTGGGTAAAAAGAAGAGGAAGCATACTCTTAGATTTTTATCAAGCTTGCCAGCAAGGGCAAGCAAAAGTGTTGTTTTCCCTGAAGCTGGAGGTCCAAGCAGCAATGTCATCCTGAGAATGGATCAGATATTGAAGAGTGAGATACCCTTCTTCCATAATGATATCGAGTTTACATTCAGCATTCAGTATATATATATAACCATCTCAACATAAGTCAAAGCAACCCCATATATTTCTTACCAAAAAAAAGAAAAGTGACCAAGAGATTAGGGACACCATATAGTTTTTGCCAGAATATTTAAAATATTTCAAAATTTTATTAAAATATTTAAATTTTTCTGAAATTGTTAATAAATTTAAATTGTGATCTATCAAGTGCTTTAATATTTTTATTTATTTTTATAATTTTCTATGTATATTTTATTATTAAAATTGAGCTGACTGCTCACGGCACCAACCAGTTGTGCCCAAGTCTATGATGGACTTCGGATGGTCCTATCATGGGCCACGTTTGGCATGTTACATTCAATATGACTAAAACTACTAAAGACCAACATAATATAATATCTGCTGGGGAAAAAGGCATTTTAGAAGCAATTTCAAAAGAGGAAAAAAAAGATTAGTGATTGTCACAATCGTAAGGATAACCCAATGGTTAGGAAGGTAGAATCAGACAATTTTATCTGCTTACCTTGTCGGCTTCAATATCCCACTGACATCATTAAGAATCTGCAAATTCCTTTTCCTGGACCGGTTTAATCTTAGAACACCAACAATATCCTGAATGTCCACATTAGCAAAGCAAAGAAAGAAACGTAAACCAGGGGTAATAAGAGTTGTGACCAGCCATGATCACAGAGTGAATAACAATGAAAATACTTCTACAAACATGTTGATCCACATAAAGCTTTTTACTTTTCTTTTCTCCTTCCAATTCCCCCTTATTTTATTCCAACCATTTTTATTCTGTTCTTTGTTCCTCTTCTTCTCTTGTCTTTCAATTTAATTCTCCAGCCCCCTTAATTTTTCAAAGATAGTTGCAAGTACCTCAAGAATGTTTATGGTGAAATTCCACAAGGTGGGAAGTGCTCGGCTTCCAACATAGACATCTGCCTCCACTGATATGTTCTCATATCTGACCTCAATCTTTGGAAGCTCCAGCCCAACCCTGTTCCATTTGTATATATGTCAAAAACTAACCAGATAAATAGAACAAGAGCATCATAGTTTTAGCCAAAAAAAAAAAAAAAAAAACATAAGAGTGACAAGGAGGTCAATCGTAAAGGGGGGAAATTGTTTGGGAATTTCAACAAGCATATGTCTGTTCTGACACGAGTATGAAGTAACGGTGCGGGGGAAAAGGTGAAAGATGCAAAGAGTTTACTGCCTCAACAAATTAAGCAAAAGAGTGAGCGGTGCAAGATAAAACTGAAACGAGTAAACGATTTCTCCTTTTTTTTTTTTTTTGTCTTTCTTCTGTCTAAAATTTGGGCTAAATCTCGAATGAAACCCTCGATTGGAGGAACAGGGCAAGCCAAACCCACCGATCGATACGGTCTCGGAGGCGAGTGAGGAAGCGTTCGTTGTCCTCCTCCACCACCTTGAAGATGTGCTCGAGGAGCTGCTGCCGATCCTGCGGACCGAGCTGATTGACATCGATCTCGTTAGTGACGACGTTCCCGCTCTCCGCGACCTGCCGGAGGATGGCCTTCCGCATCCGGTCGTAGGTCGGCAGCTTCTCCAGCGCCGCCCACTTGAGATTCTCCTCGTCGTCGCCATCCTCCGTCACACGGCTACGCCGGAACACATCCGACCGGTCCTGAAAGCTCTCCGCCCAGCTCCGGCGGCTGCTGCTGTTCCTGATGATGTCGTTCGCCATTTCCCGGCAGATCGTTCCTCTCCGCCTTCCTCGTCTCCCACTTCTCCTTCTCCTTCTTCTCCTCTTCTTCTTCTTCTTCTTCTTCTTCTTCTTCTTCTTCTTCTCTTCTGGATCGATCAGAGCATCGAGGGAGGATTCGCGGTGGGAGAATGGATCAGAGAAGTGGCTGGTGAGTGCTTTTATGGTTGTGCCGTCCGAAAATTCCAAGCTACTTCTCGCGGCCTTCGCTCGGCTGTTTTTTGTCCGCTACTTAATTTTAAAACATTTTAATTTTCATTATTATTATTATTATTATTATTATTATTGCAAATTTATTGTTTGGTTTTAGTTTCTAACCAGATCTGACCCTCTCGATTAAAATTGCATATTGGTACACTAAATTCTAAATATATACTTTTCCCACTCTTTGTTTAGAAGAAAGCATCGAAATGTACCTTATAATTTGTTTAATTCCAATATTGTACAACTTCACTGCATAATTATGAAAAATAAATGAGCGACATGAGAGTTTTTTTTATTTTAACTGTTTTCGTAATTTTAACGAAATAATATTAATTATATAGGTATTTTAAGTTATAAAGAAATAGATAAAAATCATTAAAAAAATATATTTAAATGACAGAAATAAT
>JBAMIE010214062.1:0-21906 GCA_037177295.1 Kaempferia parviflora
CTCTAGCTTATATTATATTCCTATCTAAATCTTGTTACGTTGTAACAACTACGATTTTGTAACTACTATAGCTACAACAGTTGTAGCAGCAACAGTTTAATAGTTACTATAATATAGAAAAAAAATTCTTTAAAAAGGACTAAAATTATTTGGAGTCTCTGGACATGTTTTAAATTATTTTTTTAGACTTGAAATTGGATCGTTATAGGTTCCACTTAATAATTAATTGTAAATTTTTGAACGAACTTTAATTTGATATATTATGTATCATGTGGTTCAATTCGACAAACGTTACGAGCTCTCAAAACTTACCTAACATTCACGTTGTAGCAACTGTAAAAACAGTAAGCAGACATGTATAAAGAAGATGTATGTGTCAGAAATAAGCCGTGTACATGAGAATATTTGTGTCATTTTTTGCTCTTTTAATAAAAAAAAAAAATCAAAATGAGACATCTCTTTAACAATTAAAAAAAAGCCCTTTTAATTTTCACCAGTTATTTTCTAATCTAATATTATTATAATTTTAACCAAAACTACTACTATAGTATCGACTAAAATTGCTTAGAGTGTACAACTTATTATAATCGGGTTGGACAAAAAAAAATAATTAAAAATTGGGACATAATTAAAACAAGGGATACTTTTTTTATAACTTAGAGCTTAGAATTCTACTAATTTGGTAAGTTTTTAAGTTCTTATTAATTTTTTAAAATCATAAATTCATTCCATACTTAAATAAATTAAAAGAATATTTATTATTTTATTGTTTTTATTTATTATTTTACTTTTTTTTAAGAACTGAGCGCTATTTAAACCCGAACGCTCCTTCCCACTAACTCGAAAAGTATCGAGCAGAGCAGCGCTGAGGAAGAGCTTCGAGGGCTACTTCGATCGATTGAGCTCGCCTTCTTCGTCTTCTTCTTCTTTGAGCTGCGGCGATGAAGTATGTCTTGGTGACGGGAGGAGTGGTCAGCGGACTGGGGAAAGGGGTCACTGCCAGCAGCATTGGGCTCCTCCTCAAGGAATGCGGACTCCGCGTCACGGCGATAAAGATCGGTGAGTTGCTGCTCTATTGCAACCCTATCTTCCATGTAAAATCGGTGTTTATATCGTGCCTTACTATTGAGGCCGTAAATATGTCCCAAAATCGGTCCCCTTGGCCTGGCGGTGGAAGCCCTTAGCAAATACAGCTCCTTGTTTATTTGTTTTGAAATCTTCGAATAAGCTTGTTGATCTGGTTCTGAGTTGTAGTTAAACTCTTTACTTCTCTTCAATTTGAGTTTAGTTTTGTGGTCTATTAAAAAGAGAATAGCAAAAATAGGGCAACATCTCATGAATCCATGTAACTATGAATATTGCGTCGTATTAAACGCATCTTCTATTTATCCATAATAATTTCTTATTTAGCCCATCATAAAGGTCACAGATTCAACTGAGAAAATAAGAAATGCAAAAAGTCTTCGTCCATATGTTTTTTTTTTACGTCTGTTTGGGATAGAAAGACTAAAGGTGATTATTTGAAGCAGTTAGTCAGGGAATGACATGTTTTTATGTGAGATGTTTCTGCAGATCCTTATCTGAATACTGATGCTGGGACAATGTCTCCATTTGAGCATGGAGAAGTATTTGTCTTAGATGACGGTGGCGAGGTATGTTCTGTTTCCCTCCCCCCCTTCTCAACCGAGAGGTCAGTATTATGCAAAACGGATGTTTTGATTGAAGGTGGACTTGGATCTTGGAAACTATGAAAGATTTCTTGATATAAAATTGACCAGTGACAACAATATCACAACTGGAAAGATCTTTCAGGTACTAAATCAAACTGTGATTCTACTGAAGGTTCTATGAGTATTTTATTTGTGAACTGTCTTGCAATTCAAAACTGCAACTTAAGTTTTTCCCTGGTCATATTTTGTTTTACATCCGAAATCGTGATGTCCATTTCTACCTTTATCAACTTACCTGCACACTGTATTATTTTGTAATAGCATGTCATCAACAAGGAGAGGAAGGGAGATTATTTAGGAAAGACAGTCCAGGTGTTTTATCTCCGCTACTTCTCTAGATCACTGATCAGTTAGTTAGATCATACTCTTGCTAATTTCCTAGTATTCCTGAAAATGTTGCTGTTTTCTTCCTTTAAGGTTGTTCCACACATTACAGATGCTATACAAGAGTGGATTGAACGTGTAGCTATGATACCTGTGGATGGACGAGAAGGCCCTGCTGATGTTTGTGTTATAGAATTGGGTGGAACTATAGGTATGCCACTTGATTTTTATTGCTTATAATTAGGTGAAATCTTATTATATATCAGCCAGCAACTCAGCAACTTGGCACTTTTGGAGAAATATAATTTTCAAGATGGTACCCATAGTAGTTGAGTATGCGGTGCAGGAGCTACGATCTTTTCACAGCATAATGAGAGTAGCATTCTTGATGCAGGGGATATAGAGTCTATGCCATTTATAGAGGCTATGAGTCAGTTCTCTCACAGAGTAGGTGAGAATACTTTTCATAATCACCTGCATAAATTTTTTTCTCTCTTATGATTAACTTATTTGCCAAGTCACCTTTCATGTTTCTCCATATTCTTCTTTTTCCAGGATCTGGGAATTTTTATCTAGTTCATGTCAGTCTTGTTCCGGTTCTAAATGTAGTCGGTGAGCAGGTCTGGACCGCACTCCATGTTTTGTATATACGATATTTTGTCTTGCCACTCTACTTAGTCCCTACAGTTATTGTAGTTTTTTGATGTGATTGCTTGGTTTCTATATTTGTAGAAAACTAAGCCAACACAGCATAGTGTTCGGGACCTAAGAGCCCTTGGATTGACACCAAATATTCTGGCCTGTCGGACTACCAAGGTTTCCACTCAGCACACCATCTATCATCTCCTTCTGAGACCCTTTGTACTAATGCTTCTTTGTGCACTAACTGTTCCCTTCTTTCTTTATGCTTTACCAGCCTCTGGATGACAACATAAAAGAGAAGCTTTCACAATTTTGTCACGTTCCAGTATTACTTTCTTTAGTTTCAACACCATACTTTTCTTTGCAACTGATGAATGCTATTGTTTCCAAAAGCTAATTGATAATAAATTGTATTTCCAGGTTGAAAATATTATTACACTCACTGATGTCACAAACATTTGGCACATTCCTTTGTTGTTGAGGGTAGGACCTATAGTCGTGATACGAATTAGTTGATCATTTAGTGCTCTGATGAATTATCCTATTTTGCAACTTGCATTAAAATGTAGCTGTTTTCTCCTGTAGGAGCAGAAGGCACATGAAGCTCTAATAAAGACATTGAACCTTCAAGGGTCGGTCTACTAATCCTGTCTTCCAATGAAATAAAATCCTTTTTTTATCTGCTTAAAAACAGATACATACAAACAGATTTTATTTTTTTTATTACTAACTCTAATACTTGCAGGATAGTTAAGGAGCCTTTGTTGGAAGAATGGTCTGTTCATGCTAGAATTTGTGATGCTTTGCATGATCCTGTGGGCCCTCTCACTTACTTTCTGCTTTTCCTCTTATTCCCTTTTATCTCTGTGGTTTAGTTTCTGATTTACTTGTAGTATTTTGATCATTTATTGATATTTCAGGTCAGGATTGCCATAGTTGGAAAATATACTGGCCTTTCTGATTCTTACATCTCTGTGTTGGAGGTGAATACTCTCGTTACTGATTTTGCATATCCTTGTTCCTAGACTTGGGCAAAATAGTTTAAATTCTGGCTATTTTCTGGAAGGCTTGATGCCTTGACATCTATTTATTTTTCTTCTAAGGAATTTTATTTTTTATTTGTATAATACCCAAGCACTGCTAGATGAAGGGTCAATGTACTTGTCATGAGGATCTAGGAAAGGATAACAGACTTTATACATAAGCATGGTGCATTATCAAAAGCAAATGATGGTTGATTTTGCACTGCACTATGTCTGAAAGCTTATGCATACTAAGAGCCAGGCCCAGCATTCTGAGATCCTAAATTTTTAATAGAAGCTCTCAATTTCTACAATCCTTTGAAGCGAATTCACAATTTTAGCTAAATTTATGGTATTGTATCAGTGATGTTATCAGACAAGAATTCATTCGTTGTCAGCCTCCTTCAATTAGGCATGTTTTCCACTTTGTCACCTCACCTTTTTCATTTTTTATTTATTATTATTTTTAAACTTTGGACAACTATTTTTCAGGTATATTGGTATTTATGTGGAAATAATGAGGTGGTAAGTTAGGAAATATGATGACTACTGGTGGGAAAAGTAATGAACCAAGATAACAAAATGTGAGAATAATCATATGAGTTGGTTATCCACAAGTTAATAATTCTATTAATGAGATGAAGGTAGAAAAAGCGCAAATGGACATTCACAAGAAACTAAACCCAATTTTTTGCTACTCTACCCTGTGAATTTTTATCAGTGCATTTCATTTATTTTCTCTCAGTTGGTGTGTCTTCAATGCTGATTATATTTGATTGCAGCATTTAATTTGAACATATTTGCAGGCACTTTTGCATGCTTCCACTGCTTGCAAGAAGAAACTTGTGGTGGACTGGGTTCCATCTTCTGACCTGGAAGACAATACTACCCTAGAAGTATGTTTAATGTTCATTAATTTTTCCTGCTTTAATTGTTAGTTTACCATTACTGAACGACTGCTACGCGCAGGCACTTGAACGTCACAAGGCAGCATGGAAACTGTTGAAGGTGCGAATAATTCCTGTTTTTACCATCTGATACACGAGACAATTTGAAATGTCAAACTTTTAGATGTTTGAATCCTTAAAATCTTAGTCGTGCCTATCTAATTCTCTCGTAACTAGGGTGCAAATGCTGTACTAGTCCCAGGAGGTTTTGGAGATAGAGGTGTGGAAGGAAAAATTCTTGCTGCTAAATATGCCCGTGAAAACCATGTTCCATTTCTTGGAATTTGTCTTGGAATGCAAATTGCCGTGGTGGAATTTGCTCGGTCTGTGATGAATTTGCAGGATGCAAATAGCACAGAATTTGATCCTCACACAACAAATCCCTGCATAATTTTCATGCCGGAGGTGATTAATCTAGTTGTCACTTTATTTTATCTATAGCTTCTTCTGTCTTACATCTCTGAGAATGCCAACTGAAGGGCTCAAAAACTCATAAGGGAGGCACGATGCGAGTTGGATCAAGGAGAACTTATTTTGATGTTACGGATTCCAAATCTGCAAAACTGTAAGCAGACAACTAGAAGTTGAAGTTAATTTAAGTGTTCTTTTTTTGTGTGTGTTATCTTCTCTTAGCTGCTTATTAGAGGAATAACTAACTCATAGCTTCTATTTAGGTATGGCAATCCTAACTTTGTGGATGAAAGACATCGACATAGATATGAGGTATGTTCGTATAAGAATATTTTAGCAGAACCTGTTTCATTTGTTCTGAATTAACTAATTCTGTATAATTTTGTACACAGATAAACCCTGACAAGGTTGCAGAATTTGAAAAAGCTGGTCTTGAATTTGTTGGTAAAGATGAAACCAGAAGACGTATGGAGGTACACAATGCTCTACATCTAATAGCATCGTAGTAAATTTTGTTAGGTAGATAACATATTCTTATGTTGGTGCAGATTGTTGAATTGCCTAATCATCCATATTTTGTGGGTGTCCAATTTCATCCAGAGTTCAAATCAAGGCCCGGAAAGCCTTCTCCTCTTTTCTTAGGTAACCTTTTGTGCAGTATCATTAGTATATTCAACGACAGTCAGTAGTTTAATGACCTTTTATGCTGCATTTCTATCCTTAGCATCTCTTGTTTAACTTGAATTTTGTGCAGGACTGGTCGCGGCTGCATGTGGAAAGCTTGACTGTCTGCCGGTAAACGCGGCCCATCTTAGCAACTCGCCCAAACGAGCTATGTCCCCTGCAAATGCTTACAAAAATGGGAACCCGAAGAAGCCAGCTAAGAGCTTCTCACATAGAAAAATCTTCCCCAATGCCAATGGTGTGCATGTATGATCATATATATAAGCAAGTCGTCTTAGTTTTCGACAAAAAATCTGCACTAGTTAGCTTAGGGTTTTAGCAATGTGACAACTATATGTTTGGTTGACTATAAGTCAATGTTCTAGTTGATTTTCCTTTCTTATAGTTTGGAAAATATGTCTTTGTTCAATAGATTTTGGTATATTTAACCTTATCCTCCCTTGAATTCTATCATAGTCAACCACGTGGATAGTTATATACATGTACATTAAATGAATATATTGTTTGTGGGGGTGCTTCAAATGACTGCATGACATTGAACCTTCTTGTTTACTTTGTATGTTGGAGAAAGATGTAAAAGGACCGATGGTCCAACTTTCTACTTGGTTGACGAAGAAATGTTAAAATTTTCAAATTACCACTAGAATTGCTACAATACAATGAAGCCATTGATCACTTGACCTGTCGTTTAGTTCCAAAGGAGAAAGCTTGCTCGAGCAAAATAGGACTCTGAGCTGCGTCCGTTGATCTTCTAGAGTTTTGATGCTTGATATATATTTATGTCAGGTCAAGTTTGACTAAAATTGATACAAATAAGACATGATATTTAGAACTGAGTTAAGTCTAGTCAAGTTAAAAGTTGACTGATGACTAGCAAAGGTAAAGTCTAGTCAGGTTAAAGGTTGAATAGATGATTAGGAAGGAAAAGTCCAAAGGTTGACTAGATGACTAGGAAGGAAAAGTCCAAGTAAGTCAAGTGTGATTGAATGCTTGATAAGAGAAAATCTTAATAGGTTAAGAGAGAACTGGATGTTAGGCAAGAGAAAGTCTAGATGATCAAAGATGACGGAATGTCTAGTAAGTGGCAAGTCCAAGCTGGTCAAGGGCGATCGGATTCTTGACAAAGGAAAATCCTAAAGAAGTGGATCTTAGGTCAAAGGTTAGTCATCCAAGCAAGAGGCTTATTAGTAGATCATGTAGACTTACAATATTAAGTTTGATCCTAAGGGAGTGAACCTTACATAGTAAAGTCTCAAAGGAGTAAATTCCAAGCAAGAGGTAAGCTTTTTAAATCGGGTAGACTTGCATGATTAGGTTGGTATGTTTGCTTGTGTCGTGTACGTTGTTTTGTAGGAACCTGAAACTAGAAACAAAAATAGAGACCTTAGAAACAAGAATGAGAAAGGTTTTAGACTAGGACATGAACTAAAGCTACAACAAATGCTTGAAGTAAGTTTGCCTGAACATGGAATTAAGGCAAAACCACACATGGAATCAAGGTTAAGAACTTTTCAGAAGCTTCACAATGTTGTGCATGACATGTTGTATGGAGTTGGTAGTAGCAGTTTTGGTTGGGACTCAGAAAAAAAACTTGTTACAGCTGATAATTCTGTGTGGGAAGAATATATAAAGGTAATTTATTTTAGTATTAAAATATTTAATTTATTTTTCTATTGTTTAGTTAATAATATAAATTTTATTTTATAGACTCATGAAGATGCAGAACAATTTAGATACAAGACATTGACATACTATGAGGAACTTTCTACATCTTTGGTGGAGATCGTGCATCTGGGAAAGATGCTCAAGTTCCTGCTGATATTGTGGAAGAATTAGACAAAGTTGCAGTTGAAAATGATCATGAAAGTATAGGTGTTGAAGGAGATTCTGCTTCATATGCCTAGGATTTCATATTTGGATCAAATGGAGATAGCTCTAAGCTAAAAAGGAGGAAGACCGAAAGCTCTAAAGATTTGTCTCGAGTTCTTAAAGAGGCGACAACTTTTTTTGGGGAAGAATTTAAAAATGCAAGTAATCGATTAAGTAAATCATTGGAATATGATGAAAGCACTGAAAAAAGAATGAAAATCAATTAAGTTTTAACAAAGTTATTTGGGCTTACCATGTTGGAGCGACACAAAGCGACAAGAAAAATTAATTACGATCGTAAGACTACTGATATTTTTTTCACCATACCAGATGATGAGAAAGAAGTTTGGGTAAAAGCGTTATTGAGTGGAGATATTTGATGGGCAGACTTTGTTTCCAAGACAAGCTAAACTTTGGTAGTTAAGCTTTGTTTTTTATGCAAATTTTATGGTTAAACTTCATTTTTATGCAAATTTTATGGTTAAACTTTATTTTTATGTAAACTTGGTGGTTAAACTTTTGTTTAATAATTATTATTCCTACGAACTTTCATGCATTAAATATTGTTACGTTGGATTTAAAGATTTATCTGATGAAAAAAATATATTATATATGTTCATGTTCAAATCAATTCATCCAACACAGAAAGAAATTGAAAAGAAAAACAATCCGATTTTGATACAGGTAGACTTGAAGGTTTGGCAAATATATATTTCACTTTTAATAAATTATACACTTTTCCAGAATGAATAATTTAGGAAATAATAATAAATTTAGTTAATTTAGAGAAAGAATAAAATTATTTAAATTTAGTTATAAGGATATTTAATCTGATATTTTAAATTTAATCTAATTTAATTTAATTTAATTTAATTTAGAGAAAGAATAAAATTATTTAAATTTAGTTATAAGGATATTTTTGTCTTTTGATAATAACATGACTACATTACTTGTCAAAAATAATGCATATCAAATAAATGAATATAATCACTCTTGTAATCTGGATTACATGTAACTTTTTCACCAAACATATTAATGTAATCTTACTATACATTACATTATATTACAAGCTGGATTACATTACAGCCTATCAAACACAACCTAAATGCAAACGGACAAGGCTGGAATAAGTTGGGAATGAATCGGACTTGACTCGAGTCGAATCGGACTCATGCTGATTTGGTAGACAGAAAACTGGTTTGGTAGACCAAAAACTGATCTGGTGGACGAAACATGTTCGGTAGACCTATAAGAGATTCGGTAGACTGATCAATATGAGAACGACAAGATCACAGATCATTATAAACTTAGTCTTGGGGATCAAATTTAATCAAGATCAGTAGACCGATAAGATCTTATTGATAGACCAAAAAATGCTATAGAAGAACATTGAAGATCAGAGCTCAAGACATCAATATTTCTACTACTCTCCTATGCTTAAAGAAAATACGGTGCAGAAGTCTACAAATACAAATCTTTAAAAGAAAATTTCAAATCTTAATCCTAAATTAAAAATTTAAAATTTAGAAATTACAAATCTTAAAAAGATAACTTCAGAAAATAATTTATCAAATTATAAAAAGATAAATTCGAATTTTAATTCAAAATTAAATTTTACAAATAAAAAAATAAAATTTCAAAGATAAATTCTAATCTTTAAAATATAAATTTTAAAAATTTGAAATTAAATCTTAAAAATTTCAGAAATAAAAGTTCAATCTTAAAAATACTAACTAGATTTAAATGTAAAAAAAAAAAAACTAATTCAAAATTTAAGATTCATTACCCTTTAATTATGAAACAATGAATAATCAAAAAAATTTGAAATTAAATCTAAAAAATTGAAATCAAATATCAAAATTCAAGAAAATAAATTTACAAATTTTAACGTTTAAGTCTTCTTTTTTTTAAAAAAAAATCCAAAATTAAATTATAAAATTAATTATCATAAAATATCTTATAATTATGGAACTAATTAATAATTTATGGATCCATATAAAATGAATCAAATCGAGAATTTAATACATTATTTGAAATCAATAATTATTAATTTGCTTGACTCATTAAATATTTATCATGTACATGCATACTTGTATTTAAATGCATATTTGTATTTAATTATATGACAAAGGCGAATACGCTCGCTCCAGTGCCCCCGCCAATCCATCCCAGAGCCAACACGGAGGAGGTAAATCATAGGTGATTACTAGCCATAAGTGTAAATGGTCAAGACATAAGGGAGGTATATGCTCAGGCGCGCCAAGATTCGACCTCTAGACCTCATGTGACAAGCTCTCATACTTAACCATCGCACCGCCCCGAAGGGACATACTTGTATTTAATTATGTTGCATATAAATGTTGTCATATAACTTTCATTTCTTACTTAATTTAGAATAGTCATATAGGAAAAATATTTTTTAATATTTAATGACCTAGTATCAGGTCGTGGCAAAATGATAGTGCATTAGGTAGAACTTAGCTGCGTCACTTATGATAATAACATGATATATATAAATGCCCTTAAAAAAGAATTTTTCTTACATTTTAGAGTGTCACTATATCTTTATATTGTAACACTTTTAATGTTTGCATTGATGTTATATAATGACATTATAAAATGTTAGGAACGTCAAGAGGGTCTAAGACAATATCACTTAATAAGGTATTTTTAAGAGATGTCATTAAAATATTAGTGTCACCATAAATATACTATAGAGACATTTATGTGTATCATAATAGACATTTTTTCTTGTAGTGGTTCAAACACCTGAGAACCGATAAACATTTATCGGGAAGCCATTGTAGAGTGGATCGAGGAGACCGATTCTAGGTGTCTGGACCTAGTCCAGGAGCCTGAGACGTGCCACATTAATAAACGACTATTTTCGACTAGTGGACTATAAATAGAGTCTTGATCATCAAAGTTGAAATAACACACCTTACTTTTATTTCTGAATTTCTGTTTTAGTTTTTTTCGTGCTTTAATATCTGTAAGCAAATCAAGTAAATTTGCTGTGCCCCTTTCTTTTTTCTTTTATGCATTTGTTTTTTAATCTTAACTAACATGTATTTATTGCTAAGTCGAAAGCTATATAAATTTTGATTTGTAATTACAAGTTATTCATCCCCTCTAGCCGACCTATCCGGGACTAACATAGATGACTTCCCGGATGGGTATCTCCGAACACATTACAATTTTTCTTAAATAATTGAAATTAATATTTGAAGAAAATTTCCAATAATCCCATCTTCCGTCTATTTTTATACACCGTAGTCGACGTATAACGGGCCGATCGAGTGAGGTAATTGGGCCTAACTAACTAATGGGCCGCGTTTAAAACGATTCCTATCGTGCTCTGTCTCTCTCTCTCTCTATTTAGATCCAATCATTCTCTCGTCGTGGTGTCGAAACTGTAGGTCCACACGGGAGTGTGAGCGAAACCCTAACCCTGTTATTCTCGCTCGCGATCTCTCGTCCTCCGCTATGTCGTCGAGGCAAACCTACAGCTATGGTGGGATCGGCGACAGCTACCGCTCAAGCTACGGAGGGAGCGCGTACGACGGAGCCGGCCTCTCCTCCATCTACGCCTACCGTACGTCCCCGCGCTTACCCAGCGCCGAGACCTACTCGGCCACCGACACGGCCTCCTTGTACGCTGACAAGCTAGCCGCGGTCTACTCGAAGCAGGGTCTCGGAGCCTCCAGCAACTACTCGGCGGCCACCACATCGCTGTACGGAACTTCAGCCTACGATTCTTCTCTACTCGCCGGAACCAAGCGCTCTATGGAAGGTTGGGACTTCTTATTTTACGATGATGGTTTTCGTTTTGACGCTGCATAATAACTCTAATGCCTGTATAACAACTGTTGGGAAAAGATTACATGCGAAACCTGCATTAATACGGTAATGTAGACCCACTTGTTATCAGTAAGCCAAAGGTTATTACTTTTGTAGTCTTATAGTCTGTGATTCATCACCCAAAGCAGAATGAATATTGCTTTTCTCTCTTTATGTTGGTAGATATGTTAATATGCGGCAGCTGCATTTCTTTCATGAAATAAAATGGGTTTCCATGGTATCTGGCCACTTCTATTCTCAGAGTGGTGGCATAAAACATAAAACACCACTAATGGCATCTTCACATATTACTAACTTGTTAGAACACATTTAGTGAATTAGCTTATTGCTGAATAGGAAAGGGAACATTATTACTATTACTATTGCACTAACTGACTTTTTCATCGTATTCCCTCAACAATATCATTTCAGCACATATAAACTGTGCATATAAAAGGTGATTGTTTCTGTATATACAAAATGCTCTTGGAATCATGGGTTTGAATTAGTTTATACCATAATCTATTGGACTGATATTTGCTGGGGTAGTGAAAGCAATACCATGTTCCAAACTGTGTTGCTAAAGAAGAAAAGACCTTTTGGATCTTACTTTGCTAGTATTAGTTTTTTCTTGGGCGGCAAGTATTGGTGGGCTCGATTGGTATTTAAATTTATGTTGTACCATTTGCTAATTGTTCTTCTAGTAGCCTAGATAAAATACATTTAATTGCTGAAACTCGCTATAGAATTGATCCTTATCCAGTATATTTTTATATTAAACTTGAATGTATCTTATTCGTGTATACGCTATGTTTATTTGATCCCTCCTTGCCACTGTATTTTCTTAATTGCTAGTTATCTACTCCCATAAATATTTGATTACTATTTCTCATTTAAGTTAGATTATTATGCTATGTACATAATGCAATTAGATAAGTGAAAATCTGACTTAGGTTATCTTATGTTTTTCCATCAGTACTTTGACCTTTCTAAAAGTTTCTTTGAAAATTTCATTTCATTTATTATTTAGTTAGATGTAATGGGAGATCTAAGCATAATTTAATGAAGTATATCATATACTAAACTTGGTGTCTTATATTATTTTTTTTTTTGTATTATCTATATATAGCTTTCTACCATCAGACACTTCTTGGAAGTCATAACAGTTTTGGGGAAACTGAGGCTTTATTTTCTTCAAATTCTTTGATCAAACGCCCTAGATTTGAAACTGGAAGCAATCTTCCTATATATCCTCAGAGACCAGGAGAAAAAGATTGTGCTTACTATATGATGACAAGAACCTGTAAATTTGGAGATGCTTGCAAGTTTGACCACCCTTTTTGGGTTCCTGAGGGTGGAATACCAGACTGGAAAGAGGTGATAATTGGTTAATTTATTATGATTTTGTATGATAAATACAATTTAGTCTACGTTCTTACACATAGGCATATGTCAGTTTGATTATTTTTATTATGTTGTCAATATTTATTTTAAAAATTTCTATATATTTTGGTTAACAAGATATATATAATTGGAGTCTTCTATTATAATCGTTTAAGGCTCAGAATGAATTTTTAGGGCCTCAATTCCAAGGAAAATAATTGACTCCTGTTGACTTTTTTATTGTTTAAGGAGAATAAATATAGCACCAATCTGCATTTTTTTTTTTAAATTCTTCTGTGAATGTAGTACTCATAAGCCTTATATGTTGATTCAGCTTTTGTGTTCTTTCTGGGACATCCTTATCTAGTACAGTCATGTAGTTCTGTTGGAGGAACTTTTTATGTTTTAAATTCTATGATGTATACAAACCAGCAGCAAACATCAGCTCCATATCATTCTGACTCAGATATTCAATGTTGGTGCAGATCCAATTGTCTTTGTAAAATTTTTTTACATGTGACCAATAGAAATGTTAAGTGCCACTTGAAACTGTGTGTTGGTATCCAACATAAATTCGGAGGGGGTAAATGAAGTGCTCAAGTATCAAAGTTTGAACTCTGATGTTAAGCAGCATGAATCCCATATACCTTATCTTTTTTTCCCTTGAATTTTTTCACAAAACTCTCAATATAACTTCTTAGTCTTATTGTATGTGTATTAACTATGCATATGTTGGGCACTCACTCCAATGCTTGTTATTTTAAGATCTTATCTAGTGGAATTTTCTGTTTTTGTGCAAGTATCTACAATCTGGGTCATAAACAAGCTATTATCCTGCAATTAGGTTTATGTTCTTGTCTGTTAATGGGGTTGCCTTATTAAACTAATACCTTGTTATACAAGGACTAATGATAACTTAGTTTGCATATTCACCTAGATACTGGATGATTTGAGGATCTCCTCAGTATCTAGAGTTTGTTTCTTAAAGGAAGTAACTATAGCAATGAGGCATGAGCGCCTATGCGGGGAAGAGTATGCCACTATGCCTGATATTTAACATCTTACAAATGCTTAACATGTTCATTTATCATACGTGGATGATTGTGCAATTTGAACAATTTTATAACATTGCATCTTGTAAGCTATTTGAAAAATATTTCAACCTTTATTCAGAGCAAGACCGTTGATATCCTTAGCTGTTGTTCCTATTGCATGATTACAATTTCACATCCTTTATTCTTGCAGTAAAGAGTTTGTTATATGTTTGCTGATTTCTTATCAATTAATCTACTTGTTGCTCACAGGCACTTGTTATAATACTGAAGTAATTGTTTATTCAGTTCATCAAATGATCATATTGTTACCTAGCTGATGACAGCGTATTTTTTGTTAGTCTCTTGGAATCTCCATTTTCAACCAATTAAAAGCAAAGGCTTTCACTTACCTAGGCCATAACAGTATAGTGTGATCTGTCCTTTGATGAACTGAGTTTTAACCAATTGAAATTAGATCTTGAATTTTGGTTTAGAATGTCCATGATTAACTTGGAGTTCGTCCATGCAAGAAGCAAGCTACATTCTTCTGCTGCTGTGAACTTCCCTTTCAAAAGCAATTTTTGAAAGAATGTTTTCAACCTGAAAATTTATTGCATCTCAATTTTGTTATCTTTTCTTGATTTATGTAGCTTCTAAAGGCAAGGCGGAAAAAGGAATTTAAGTTTCTACATTATACTTGCAGAATTTTATTAGAATTTTTCACTTACTAGTGGCCAAAGAGATTAATTTTTAGATGAAGTCTTTTAAGCTTTAAAAATTCATATCAGGCCAACATACAAGCAGCAGAAGAATGAGTACCATCAGAGAGGTATTTGAAATACTAATAGAAACTGGAAGTTATCAATGGATAACAACTGGAAACCCTTGTGTGCTAAACAAGGGTAGTGGATATGTAAGCAGGAAAGACTGAAGTCTTAAGGATAACCTTCCTTCTGGTTGTACCAGAAACTGTGTAGTGGATGTGCCTTCAGAAAAGAGCGATGTACTCGTGATTCTTCTCTTCATGTTGTCTCTCTCTCACTTTGTTATTGGATAGGGATCAAGGGGAGGAAAAAGTGACTGAGAAAGCTTGCCTACCTTGGCTTTGCAAGCATTTCATTGGTGTTGCGCATGGGGAGGGAGAGAAGTTCAGTGTTGGGGACATTGCATGGGGGGATGTGGTGTCAAATGATAGCGACATTGAGAAAGGAAGAGGAATTAGTTGTGTGAAGATTGGCTGTGTTGAATTGCTCGCATTGAGGGGAGGGCCTAAATGGTTGAGGATTATGGTCATATAAATTATATCATGTAAGTTATTAATTATTATAAGTTATGTAACCCATACAAAAGGTTATATTTTATTAATTTAAGTTAATATAACTTAAATTATAAGTGTTAGTTATTGTAATTTGTAACTTATATTGTTATGTACATAACATATATTACTTAAGCTACTAGTTTTATAACACCAATTATTAGGGTGAATGGCTATAGTATGACTTATAATATCCCATAAATTAGGGTTTATTAATACCATTGACTTAAATTATATACATTATAATTGGATGTACATTAATGGGCCATATAAACTTAATATATATTATTAAGTTAATAGATTAAATTTGGCTATATTTGTATTTTAAAGATTTGTTATGTACCTATACTGGTGTTCTAAATTTAGATTCTTTTTCAACAAATCCTTATATCCTCATCTAAAAAAAAATCACATGCTTGACTGTTGGAACCATACCCTTGTTAGATACTCAAACACAAGTTTGAGTAATGAAACTGATGGATATCTATTCTTTGTTATTTCAATGAAATTATTTTCACATTTGCTATCTCTATTTTTATTTTTCCTATGAACCATGCTTTTTGCTATACTGATGCAATATATCTCATTTATTGAGTTTGATTCTTTTGTGATGACCCTCTGGAAGTTGGAAAGTTAGTCAAGTTGTTGATCCAAAAGCTTTCATTTGATATTTAGATTCTTAGAAAGATTTCTCGCTGGGCATTTATTGATTAGATTGTGCATTTTCTTTCTTTTTCCAATGTTATTTTCTGCAGATTCCTCTTGTCCCCACTAGTGAATCTCTTCCAGAAAGACCAGGAGAGCCTGATTGTCCTGTTAGTAGTTCTGGATATATACCCAATTTCTGTCTGCTTTGATTGTAATTGAAACATCTTTGTTATATATTTCCTTTTTCACTTGACATGTAGTACTACATGAAGACACAAAAATGTAAATTTGGAATCCGTTGCAAGTTCAACCATCCGAATGAAAAATTAAATGGTTCTGCAAATGAAGTATCTTTAGGAGTAAGTAATATTTTATTTATTTTGATTCTTTTGAAAATTCTTTTAACCCAAGTGTACTCTTCCTTGATCTTGCTTGCTGCATTTCTTTTTCATATGGGAACTCTCCTAAACTGCAGGGTGCTGAAATTACTGATGTTTCAACCTTGCCTGAGAGACCAACTGAACCTGTATGCTCGGTAAGTTACTTTATTTGCAATCTTTTGTAAATTGATATGTGTTTAATCTAATTATACTCTGCTTCAGTTTTATATGAAAACTAAAAGCTGCAAGTTTGGAGCAAATTGCAAATTCCATCATCCAAAAGATCTTCAGTTGCAATCCAATGAACAAAATGGTGTGCAAGACTTATTAGGACAGCATGCGGAGGCAATTGTTGATGTCTCATTGTCAAATACACACATCCCAGTCACCCTTGCTTTATTGCATAATTCAAAGGGATTGCCTATTCGACCGGTAATACTTTGAAATAAAACTAGTGAATTGCAACATGATGATTTTGAATATTGAGTTTCATTATTTAATTTTGTATACAATTAGATGGCTGTTCAGGACAATTGCGATCTTTGTTCAGCATAAAGAATAGGAACCTGCTCTAATCTTTATAGCATGTAATTCTTTTTTGTCTTGTGTTGTAGGGAGAGACAGATTGCCCATTTTACCTTAAAACTGGAAGGTAAATTTCTACCTTCAGCAGTTGCAGCTTCTGTTGGTCTCATTCTTGGTTCTCTGAAGGAAAATTCAACCATCTTTTTTGTTGTCTTTCAGCTGCAAATATGGTGCTACTTGCCGTTTCAATCATCCAGATAGAAATGGTATGCTTTTTAAAGAATTTTGCCTGTACTTTTCAATGTAAGTTTGCCGATTCTTGAATTACAAAATCACTGAACTAATCTCTTTCTTGTGTTTTTTTCTTTCCTTTTACGAAGCAATTAATCCATCACTAGTGGCTGGCCTGGCACCAACTGTTCTGCCAGCTTCTGCTGCTAGTCTTTCACTTGGAGTTTTGAATCCAGCTGCTAATTTTCTTCAAAATATAGATCTGCAGACAGCTCAAACATCAGTAAGAATAGGATGAACTGATGTGTCTCCACATGTTGCTATTTAGTCCTATGTGTGAGATATCATTTTTTTGTTGTTGTTGCAGCTTGGTATTCTTCCGACTAGCTATCCTCAAAGGCCTGGGGAAATAGAATGTGATGTACGTTAACTTTACCTTCTTTTAGACTTTGTAATTAACCACAGTATGATAGGAATCACAACATCTAGATTTTAAACCATTGCTACTCTGTTCCCTGTTCTAAATACTTTTATGGTTTCGTCTCCTTGGTTTAGTTGTATACTCTTTTAGTTGCAATAATGAATTTCTAACATATGTTGATGCTTTTGAGTTAGTTTTAAATGCATCTATATATGCACTTTGAATTTATAATAATCTAGTCTATAAAATCTTATGTTTAATTTTTTGATTAAATCTTCAAGTTATTATCTTCACATGACAAGTAAAGCATAGTGCTATTTATTGAATAAGACAACTTATGTAAAATATATAGAAAAGAAGGATTTGAATATGATTTTATTCATTTGGGAAAAAAAATTTATGATAGATCCCCTTGACAATCAATGTGGCAACTATTATTGAAAAATAAATTATATAGTAACTATATTGATACAATAAAAAATGTATGATATTGTTGTTACTTAGTGTTACAGATACTGGTAGTGTAACAAATGATTTTCCTATAGTACCTTTACATCAAAGATTACCTATCACATCAGTATTGGAGAAAGTACCAGATATTCAAGATGAATCTCTTTGGTGAATGCTATTTGTAGATAAAATTTTGCTAATTGGTTAAAATGTAATTAGTTTAAATTGAAGTCGAATAGTGGAGAAAAATTTTAGATACAAAAGCCTTTTAAGATTAGGGCGAAAGAAAAAGTTTATGAGATCTTGATATGGCTGGCCATACTTATGAATCAATTTTGTTTTTTGAAAGCAACAAGAAAAAAGTTAAAGTTAATATAATAGAGATGAAAATGTCAAGATGATGGTATATACTTAATTGAATGGATAAAATAAGAGAAGATAGGAAGAGATGGTATGGATATGTTCAAAGACTGCACGTCGTATTTTAATATTTTATCTGTTAAAATTATTCAATTTATAATAGACTAATATATTTTTCAAAAGTTTTTTAACATGTTGTGTTTATAAATAATTAGTGAACCATGAGCTGGCACGGTAACTCATCAAATAGTGCCATGCAATGATTAAGTTATGAGTTGGATTAGATTCTACATTTAAAAACCCTTCTAGACAGTTACATACGCAGTCATCTGTTGTGAGTTGTCTTACATATATACTGTACCACATGTGATTCCAAATCTGGGGTTGGCTTTAGTGGGTGAGATCAAATGGTCCGAAGCTGCCTATTCAGCTATCAGCTTGAGTTGAACCATATTATATGAAAATCTTGAGTATCCTTGCCCCTTTTGAATTAATGAAGTTTTTAAAGATGTTTTTTCCTCTTGATTGTGAGATACTTTTGTAAACTAAACCTTTGTTGTGGTAACTTGTTACGTTAATGAACACTTGTTTTGCATGTGTCTAATTATATGCTTGTTACTTAGATGATATCTTTACATTATTGTGGGATATTTTTTATGTAATTTGTTACTTTGTTATATTTCTTGTGCTTTTCGTTACATGATTGCTTATTTTTATGAGGAATTAGTGGATGGATAAGTTGATTAGTATAGTCTGTTATATACATGTTAAGCATTTTTATCAATATAATTTTAAAAAAAATTATTCAAAGGAATATTGACTGCATGTGCCCTTTGGATATGTGCTCCTCGTAGGTTAACCAAATATCGCTTGCATTTTTTTTAAACCTCACTTAGATCGTTCGTGAAATATTTGGAAGTACCAACATTCAGAGTAGAAAAAGTTAAATCTACAAAAGTGCGTGGTCAATATAGTAATTATCCATCTTGGTCTAGTCTACTTTTGTTCCTTAGGATGACTACTTATTGTTTTTTCTGGTCAACATTTGACTCACATTGGTGCTTTAATGATCATGATTTTAGCTCTTTGGTCGAAGCTGTTTTGCTTTCTTTGACATTGACCTGCTGTCTTGATGCAGTACTACATGAAGACTGGAATCTGCAAGTTTGGAGAAAGATGCAAGTTTCACCACCCTATTAACAGGTCAGCGCCAACATCAGGATTACAGCAGGCTTCTGAGCAAACTGTAAAGTTTACTCTTGCTGGGTTACCAAGAAGACAGGTATTATTGTGTAATCATCATTATGCTCTTCCTTTATGAAGCTTTTTAAAAAGTTTTTCTGCTTGTTTATGCAGTTTGGATCTTTGACAATTGCTTCTCTCATACTGTTTATCTCTCATATTCATGTCTATTAATACTTTCATATACCTTGTTAGTTTTGAGTTTTTACTATTTTATGTTTGTGATTTAACTTTTTGACTTCTGTCTCCCATTTTACCAGCCTGAAAGTTGTTCTATATTGTAATTGGTTCTGAGTTTAGATTTAATTAGTTGTTTATTAACAAGGTCACACACTGAAATTTACAACAAGTTGCTCTTTTTGTGTGGCTAAGGATTATCGACCTAAGTCAAGTCCTGTATGAAGTGAAATTGGGCGTCTTTTATTGCTCATTGGTACTTGCCATTGTTCTTGTTGGCATACGATCTAATTCATTATATCCATGGAAAAATGTATAATCGAATTACTTGCAAATAAATGACTTGTTGAACGAAAGCCATAAAGAATGCAGCTTTTCTACTTAAAGTGCCTACTTTGCTTTTTGGCAGGGCGCAACTGTTTGTGCATTCTACATGAAGACAGGCACATGCAAGTTTGCTGCGGCATGCAGATTTGACCACCCTCCTCCAGGTGAAGCCATAGCTCTGGCAACTGTTCAAGCGACTAGTGGAAATGAGGCTGCTGCTGCCGCCGAGGAAAAATGAACATAGGTAGTGGAATGCGGTCACAGTAACATGTGTTTTCTCTGGTAATCTCACTCTTGTCTCTAGTCAATTAGCTCGATGATGTGAACTGGAAGGGGGAAAAAAATCACTGGGTGTCTCAGATTTGTATTTGCAAGTTTTGCTACCTGTCAATACCTTTTCCCTGTCTTCTGCAGCACTCTCTGCCGTTAAAACATTTATTTCCTCGCTATATCATGCATTGCATGAGTATGCATTTGTGATTGTAATTTGAAACTGTGAAACACTAGTTGATCCATTTTGCTACCTGTATGAGTTTTCGTTATCATGATTGTATCCTGTGGTTGACCTTGATTTTGAAACCAAGCTTGACTGATATACAAGCATAGTCAACTGTGCTGCGATTCATGCTGAGCTGTCTGATAAGTTGGGCAATCGAGTCAGATAGTCATACTTGGCGCAGCCGGAGATTGACTCATACTTGGCTCGACCTGTGATTGGTGGCTCTGATCGAGGCATTTGGAACCTTGCAATGGTAGGAGGAAGTCAGAGGGTTAACCCGGCCTTTCTTTTACAGTCGTGGATAAATATTATAATGTTTCGGTGAGAGGGGAACATGGTTGACAATCACAATGACTCGGATACATCAAATATCCTGCGTGGATCATCTGCATCGAGTTAATGTCCATCGGTTGGAGCAGAAGCCGTGTGGTTCTCACCGCCATGGAATCCGACGATCTGCCCGTTTACGTCGGGACAAGCTTGTGAAATAGGGGGGACGGTGTAGGGCCCAAGAAGACCGCCAGCGATGATCCGGTTTGCCGCCTCTGTCGTGTGCAGCCCATCCCACCATATCTTCTTTAACGGGTCGCTACAAACGCTGCTGCCTTCGCTGCCGCACGGCACCGTCGTATTGAATCTATAGGCGCCGCCGTCGTATCCACAGCACGCCGCAAGAACAGGCTCCTGAATCCTGCATTTGATTCGTTGCGGCCTCCAGTTAATCCCAAATTTGATTCTTCAATTTATCAGTAGTAATTGGATGAGCTCACCGAAGTTGTGGGGAGAAGCGTAGATGGCCATCGCGGCGTGGTAGACATCGGCGTACATGATGGTTACCTCCGGATGCCAGCGCTGGCGGCGCCGCAACTCCTCCACCAGCAGGCGGTTGTGGCGGATGCGTTGAGCCAATTTATGCACCCGGTTCGGGGATCGTAGCTCTCTTGGTTTTCTCCCTGGAACTCATTCAGGTACGCGGCGGAGCAAACCATCGGAAAGCTCCCCGGCACGACCATCGTTCTCACGCCCATCCCGATCAATTTCTGGGCAACGACCATATTTTATCTAATCGATATTTCACTCTAATCTGTGTGAAGAAAGAAGCAGAGTGGACTGGACTGACGTCTATGGCGGAGCCGATGGCGCTGACGACGTCGGGAACGAAGGTTGCTATCTCGCCGGCGCTTAGGTTTTGGAAGAAGGGGATGTTGTAGTCGTTGGCTCCGATCTGCCCCACCGAGAACAGGGCGTTGCTCAGAAAATCGGCGCAGTCGGAAGCAGAGGAGCAAAGCGAAGGCCGGAGCTGCTCGAACCATCGGAGCTGCACGCTCAGGGAGTTGTTGGAGAATAGATTCTTTATCCCTCTCGATAGGAAATAGTCGACGTCGAGCGCAGTGGCTCCGGCGACCGCAAAGTTGGCTCCGTGCCTGAAGTCCTCTGCTCCACCG
>JBAMIE010214063.1:0-10097 GCA_037177295.1 Kaempferia parviflora
CAGTTTGGTTTAGACTTCTAACATTTATGTCATCATTTTAAGCACTTTACAACCATACTAAACCATATCGGGAGTTTGAATCACAACTGTTATATGAATTTAAACTATTTAAATTTCACAAATAAACTCTCTTTTACACTTCGTAGAACTGTTAACTCTACTATTTGAATCCTAAACGATTTTATAATAATTTTAGTTAAAATTGTTACGTTAATCTTTTGTTGTGTTCCCCACTAGTGGAGCCATTCTATGACTAAGTCTAGCAACACAAAATACTTGGAAAAGTTTAGGAAATATTTGCTATGTATTCTTGTAAAAGTTGAATCCTATCAATTTTTTCATAATTTTTAAAACAAGAGTGCAAACCAAGTATTAGTAGCCCAGATGTGCGTAGACACACATAAACACTCATATGGTATACTTTTAATGACGCTAAAGCTATGATAACATCACTGAAAAATATATTGAAATATGATGTTAGCATAGACCCCAACAATAATACGATTAGACAACCACTCTCAACGGGAGTTATCACTATTGACTATGTGAAGTCAAAGGATAATCTATCTGATTCGTTAACCAAGGGGTTAAACCGAGAGTTAGTTGCAAGTTCATCACGAAGGATGGGCTTGATGCCGATGGAAAATGTTAGTGCAAAGGAAACCAAACCTATGCAGACCGGAGATCCCAAGAACTAGGTCCAATGGGACAACCTAATTATATCGATAAAATGATTCACTGTGGGGGAATAACCCAATGGATCAGTGAAGGTTGAAAGTTAAACACATGGCTCTTAATGATCATATAGTGTAATGAGGAACACTCTTGAGAGATCACCTATATGAGAAAGAAGTAGGGTTGCTTCGAATAGAATTGGAGTCACAATTCTTAGAAGTTCTCACAGAACCAGGCGTGTTCATGGCCAAGAACGAACACACTCATGAGAATTGAATTGTATAAGGGAGAGTCTTGGGTGAGATATGTCAATGCTTACACAGATAATAGAACAGTTCAAGGACATCGCGTCTACTGTCAGCCAGTACGCAAATAGATCTTCACAAGGGAAGGTTTAAAGAGTAAAACATAGCTGTCCTATACTGGAGTCAACAATTGAATGCTATCACATATTCTATTTCCATTGATGTGGGAGATTGTTGAAAATGTGAATGGAATAAAGAGGTGGAAATGAAGAGACTCTATTGTGCATGAGTTTTGAATCCCACTTAGAAGTCTCTTGGCTTTATTGTTGGTTTAAATTATAGCACCTACAGTGATGTTGTGAACAAAAGCATGGGGAGAGGCTCTCTCTCACGCGTGGGTGCACAAGGGGTTGTAAATCTAGGGCCCGGATTGCACTAGCCCAAGTTGACTCGTGTATGAGCACGACTTGCGCACTCTGAATGCCGGACCAGTCGAGGTAAGATTTGCACAAGTGAATGAACTAATGTTTTGCCACCTGAATCACTTTTTGCTACCTACTCAAGAGTGTAATGGAAGCATTAAGATGAAATTAATAGCCATTTTATAACGTCTCAGCATTAATGGCGATATTAAACCCATTAATGTTGATTTCGTAACGTCTCAGCATTAATGGTGTCATTAAACCCATTAATGATGATTTTGTAATGTTTTGACATTAAATGACCATAATTTGGTCATTTATTGTAGGCAAGGTGAAAGCTCCTATTTATGGAGGCTGAATCTTGAGTAAAGAAGAAGAGAAAAATCGAAGGAAAAGCGGAAGCTCGCCACCCGTGGTAGCAGTCGGGTACCTATTAGTTCGCCATGACTACTAGTGCTTAATAGGAATCACGGTTAACCATTGTATCTTAGGAAACAGACGACTTGAGAAAACCTCGAAGTACAGCCGGAGGTGGGACGAATCTGTTTTAAGAAAACTACGTCCATCGCACAGCTTGATTTGCTCAGAAGTTCTTGCCGGTCGGTGACTCTGCCCGATCGGCTAGTTGCCCCCTTTGCTCGCCTAGTCGCACGCTCACTCGCCCAGCTGCACGTTGCTTATCCAGCTGCACGCTGCTCGTCCAGCTGCATGTTGCTCGTTCACTCTGCCCACTCGGTCAGCTTTGCTTGCTCGGCCGCTCTGTGCTAGACAACTCTGTACTTAACACTTGGCAAAAACTAGGTTCAGCTGGTAGCCTGAGATTATCTGCACAGGTCAACTTGATAGATAAGTTAAATTTAATTTAATGTAATTTAAATTCAGCAAATACCCCAATATCTCTAGCAACAGATTGTCCAATACTTATTATTTCATCAAATATATATTACGAAGTAAAATATCAGATAAAATTATAAATGAGGCTACTTTTTAATCTACGAAGTCTAAAATGATATTTATTATATCAAATTTAGTACGGAAGTTAATTATCATATATTACTTTATAATTAAAAATTACCGAAGTAAACATTGGTGAAGAATATCAATAAAATTCACATAGTTGTATAATTATTGGAGAATAATCCATATTTTATATAAAAAAATCATTTGTGTGCATACATACTTATCTTTGGTAAGGGTACTTTGTATAGATTTAATCTCTAATGTTTTTTACAGTTTTTTACCGAACCTATAGATAAGTTTCCAAAATATCTAAATCACATACCGTAGTTTTAAAATTACCAAATCGTATACCCACTTCTTATTTTACCCTCACCCTCAAATTAATTCGACTAGAAAAAAAATCAATCGACTAATTTTTTTTCAGTCGAATAGATTTCTTTCTATCTTCAAAAATCTATCAGCCGGTTTCGGTCAAAATTGGTTGATGGACCTAGAGGCCTAGGAATGATATGAAATTAGTTTTTATGAATTCGTCTAGTTCTCCTGATTGTAAAAATGCTATCAAATATCAATTTAATCTAATATATTGAGAGTAATAATTTTTGAAACACTGAAAAACTAATTCATATTCAAAAAATCACTACTCTCAATATATTAGGTTAAATTTATATTTAATAGTATTTTTATAATTAGGAGAACTAGACGAATATATAGGAACTAGTTTAATATCATTCCGATATCTCTAGATCCATCAGCAGATTTTGTCCAAAATTAGTTGATGGACTTAGAGACTTCAGAATGACCAAAATCAGCTGATAGATCTAGAGACCTCAGAATGATATGAAATTAGTTTCTATGTGTTCGTCTAGTTCTCCTGATTGTAACAATGCTATCAAACATAAATTTGACCAAATATATTAAGAGCAGTAATTTTTTGAATATGAATTATTTTTTAGACACATTTGTGTTTAAAAAAGCATTGTTCTCAATGTATTATATAAAATTGATGTTTGAGTACATTAATATAATCATAAGAAATAGAAGAACTTATAGGCAACTCTCTAAGTCCCTCAACCGATTTTTTGCTGAATGGACCTAAAATGAATTCATATTCAAAAAAAAAACACAGCTCTCAATATATTGGGTCAAATTTATGTTTGATAGAATTTTGACAATCAAGAGAACTAGACGAACACATAAAAACTGATTTCATATCATTCTGAGGTCTCTAGGTCCATCAGCCAATTTTGTTTGAAACCGGCTGATAGACCTAGAGACATCGGAATGACATAAAATCAGTTTCTCTGTGTTCGTATAGTTCTCCTGATTGTAAAAATACTATCAAATATAAATTTGACTAAAAAAGAATTAGTTTTTAGGGTTTAGCTATCAAATATTCGTATTTCAAAAATCACTGCTCTTATTATATTATGTTAAATTAATGTTTAGTAGCATTTTTACAATCATGAGAACTAGACGAATACATACAAACTAATTTTATATCATTTTGAGGTCTCTAAGTCCATCAGTCAATTTTGGCCGACATTGACTAATGGATTTTTCGAACACAATCAATCTGATTGAAAAAATCAGTCGACTGATTTTTTTTTCCAATCCAATCAATTTGAGGACGTGGGTAAAATAGAAAGTAGATACATAATTTGTTAATTTTAAAACTAAGATATATGATTTAGATATTTCAGCAACTTAGATTTGATAAAAAAAACTGTTTTTTTTTAATGGAAGCCTTCTGATATAACTTTCATTTATTAGTTATTACTAAGTTCAATACTATTACCAATCAGCCTGCAACAATATTTTGACTTCTTAACAAAGTTTATTTATTGTTTTTTTAAAACAGAAGTATTTTTTTTAGAATTAATTCATCATTGTATAGTCATTGATAATTTAAGTTTTTGCATCCTAAGCTATGAAAAAATAGGGAAAAGAAATGTAATTATAATTAATTTTATTGTGCATGGGAAGGACGTATCATCTGCATGTGCCCATCGTTCTCGGACATGACATCTATTAGCTCGCTAACCTCCTTTAGGTAAAGTTTTTGAAAGAAAAAAAAAAAGGATGAGGGACACACTAAAAATTAAAGCCTTGGGTCCTTTATGCTTGATGAGTTTGATAAACATGTGCAACGGTGTTGGATTCAACCACTCATGATATTTCTTGACACATAGATATAAACAATATAAGGAATTCAAACAGTGAATTAAACTATTATATATTACTTGAAAAGCACAATTTAATCTAAAAGAATACACTAAGACTAGGTTTAATTAGGGTAATATAATCAAGCTTATAATATAATCAATTTTTTAATGTAATATAATATAATTAATATTATATTACTATATTTGGTAAAAGAGTTATATGTAATCTTTAATTACATAGGTGGTTATATTTTTTTATTTGGTATCTATTATTTTTTTAAGGAATGTAATTTGTATTATTATAAAATAATAAAACTATCGTATGACATCTGCCAGCGGGCGGAGGGCGGACGATCGATGGTGGGCGGTGGGCAACAGACGGTCGGTGATGGCTCGGCTCTCCCGAGCGGTTATGCCCTTGATATGAACGACTCTATCGGCCCAATAATCCATCAATATATAGTAACATTCAATAGCTGAAGATAAAAATAGGAAAAGAGGAAAAGACAAAGGTATACTTAATAAGGGGAAGCAGAAACAAAAGAAAACATTTCATCTACATTAATTACTTCATTGAATGCGAAGAAATCATGACAAAGATTGCTCCTGTTTATAATTAATACAGTATCATTAAATAAGGGATGATGGAGGGTCACTTACAAAGGTATAAAATGGTATGATGAGCATGAAAGAAGTAAGTTATGATTATCTCCAAATTCCTCTAGTATTTTTAATCCTCTATCTCCTACTACTTCTGACTTGAACATCGAAATGGAAATATAGGGGCAATCCCTGTTGCCTTTCTAACCCTCCATACTTATCTTTGTTCACTTTTAGGAGCTCAAGAAATGATGGTTCATCTTCCTCAACATCCTTAATTCAGTTTATCAATTTCGAGTGATAGCCGTAGGTGCCGACTCACCGACGACTCGGCTTTGAGAATCTCAGTGCAGAAACAATTATGTTTATAACTTTTCTTTTATAATTATGTTTGTATGATTCACCCTTTGCCTTTCCGATCGTTGTCCTATAAAGTTAAAGGAAAGACACCTTAGCACTGAGAACAATCTTTTACTAAAGCTTGACACAAAATTATTGTCCTGAAAGATTCTCATAGGATATAAGACTGTATTGTATGAAGCAAGATTGGTATAAAGTGGGTTTTGTGGATTCTTATTTATAATTTTATTTAGACTAGAGAAGTCTTACTGTTTAGGTTAGTAAATTATTTAGGATGCTTTATTTAAATTTTAGAGTTACAATTTCTAAAGCTCATGTATTTATGTCAATGCTGGAGCCCTAGAAAATCATCTAACAATTTTTGATAGTGTTAGATGGATCAATGCTCATCTTGAACTGCTGAGATTCTTGGTTGCCTAATATTTAGTCTAGCATCCGAACAATCTTAATTTATCGAACCTCATTGCTTAGCATCTGGCAAACCTTGAATTTATTCATCGTCAACTAGTTAATGTTGACCTACTTGATTCTTTGTCACCTAACTAACATATTGATTGACTATCAAGTATTCAGTTAACTTTGACTTATTTGATATTTTGACCAACTAATATATTGATCAAATATTAAAATTCTAACTTCAGTCAACTCGAACTTAATCAACTTGATTAACTTTAACTAATGATCCATTACACCAACGGGTAGAAATTTGAAAAATAATTAGTAATTTTCAAGTTTCAAAGCTTTTAGGTCCAATTGTCCAAATTTTACCAGAAAACACTCTTTCATTTTTTTAGTAATGCTTATATCCATCTAAAACCAACTAATGTCGGAGATGATCAATCCATCCTCGTATATATTTTTTATTGACCATCAAGATAAATTAAAAATTATTCATAGAGGCTTATATAAGAGACAAACATTCTTAGATTTATCGTCCAACTAAAGAAAATTCCTACAATACGACGTAGTGCTTAGATGTCCAATTAACCATATGGAAAATCTAACCACTGTGCCACATATCTCCGGGGAAAGAAAGCATCCATTCATGTTCCATGATATTGATTCAATTATTTTATGTTATCATTTTTAAATTTTAAGCACTTTACAACCATACCAAACCATATCAAGAGTTTGCATCACAACTGTCATATGAATTTAAAGTATTTAAATTTCACAAATAAACTCTCTTTTATACTTTTTAGAACTGTTAACTCTACTATTTGAACCCTAAACGATTATATAATAATTTTAGTTAAAATTGTTACGTCAATCTTTTGGTGTGTTTCCCACTAGTGGAGCCATTCTATGACTAAGTCTTGCAACACGAAAGACTTGGAAAAGTTTGGGAAATATTTGCTATGTATTCTTGTAAAAGTTGAATCCTATCAATTTTTTTCATAATTTTTAAAACAAGAGTGCAAACCAAGTATTAGTAGCCCAAATGTGTCGTAGTATGAGTAAGAGAAAGTGAAAGCGTCGTAAATAATAGTTAGCTAGTATGAATGGAACATCCAACTTTATAATTTATAATCCACTACTAGAAATATGATTTTAAGGGCGCACATAAACACTCTTATAGTATACTTTTAATGACATTAAAATTATGATGACATCATTGAAAAATATATTGAAATACTATGTAGCATAGACCCTCTAGTATTTTTGACATTTGTATAATATTATTATAAAATATGTATACTAATTTTAAAAGTGTCTTAAATATAATAATAACTATGTCAATATTGGTCCACAATCAAGAGGATCGTTAGATCAGATTAGAAATCTATTTATTATTCTCTCATGCTACAACGATCCTCATGGCGTGAACAAGAAGGAGACTACACCTGCTCTTGGACCCGCGACCGACAGAATAGGTTCCCCATGCAAAAATCGAACCCGGCCGTAATCCACTATAAATAAACTTCTCCTTCGATTCCTAGTCTGCAGGCATCAACCATGGCTGAGCATCGCCGGAGGAGGAGTCGCCATTTTCTCCGCTTAGTATTACTCTTCTTCCTCTGCTCGTCTCTGCCCCCCTGTTTCGGCAGTAATGGTAACAGAGAAGCCATGGAGACCGGAACGCGGATGGCGATCCGTGCGAGACCGAGAGACTTCGTGAACGTGCTCCAGTACCGAGCTTACTTGGTCATCCAACGATTCAAGAAAACCATCACCGCCGATCCCAAGAACATCACCGGAACCTGGGTCGGGACCCGGATCTGTTCCGACGGCAAAGGCCATGGGTTAATTTTCATGATTAATTATCATCATATATAAAAAGTGGAGTTTTTAGTTGATTGGATTTTAAAGATTGAATTAAATATAATTCTGTGGCTGGCAGATATTCCGGTTTCTACTGCGAAGGGCCGCCGGATAAAAGGAATATGCCGACGGTGGCCTCCGTCGACTTCAATGGGTATCACCTGGCGGCGCCGACGGTGAGAGGCTTCATCGACCAGCTCCCTGATCTTGCCATTTTCCACTCTAATTCCAACCGCTTCGGCGGCACAGTGCCGGATCTCACCCGCCTTCCCTTCTTCTATGAAATCGACCTCAGCAACAACGTCCAAACCGGCTTGTTTCCCTTCTCTGTCCTCCCCCTCGTCAATCTCTCCTTCCTCGACCTCCGGTATAACGGCTACTCCCGTCGGGTTCCCTCCGCCGTGTTCAACATCCAGACGCAGGTGCTTTTCCTCAACAACAACAAGTTCAACGGCTCAATCCCGGCCAACCTAGGGAACACTCCGGCCAATTACATCACCTTCGCGTTCAACAAATTCACCGGGTCGATCCCTAGGTCGATTGGGCAAGCGTCCAATACTCTGCTCGAGATCCTGTTCCTCGGCAACCGGCTCCGGGGCTGCCTGCCGTACGAGATAGGGCTTTTGAGGAAGGCAACGGTGTTCGACGCCGGGACCAACCGTCTCTCCGGCCCGATTCCGCTCTCGTTCGGGTGTCTGAAGAAGGTGCAGCAGCTCAACCTCGCCGGAAACTTTCTCTCCGGCAAGGTGCCTGATGTCGTTTGCCGACTGGCGAATTCCAGCTACGGCCGCCTGGCGAACCTCTCGCTCTCCGACAACTACTTCACGTCGGTGGGGAATTCCTGCGTCGAGCTGATCAGACGTAATTTGTTGCACGTGGAGAAGAATTGCATTCCGGGATTGCCGGGACAGCGACCGGCAGCAGACTGCCAGCGGTTCTTGAACCAGCCGAAGCCCGTGTGCCCCTTAGCGCAATACGTCCCCTGCCGGCTCCCGAATGAGGAGCTCCAGTCGGAAAAGGAGGACGCGGTGGCAGACTGGGCGACGGATAGGGCGCCAGCGCCGTCCGGGTACGCGACTTACAAAGCGCTGCATCCGCCGAAGCCGAAGGAGGAGAAGCCGTAGATTCTCCGTGACGTGGCCAACCATAATTGGCTTGCTTGTCCGTTTGCTAGTTTGTGTGTGTTTTTATTTTATGATTGTGAAGTCATCGAATCAGTCAACTCTGCCGGTATGTTATTGGAATTTGGAACGCAATGCATAATAATGCCATAAATATTTAACGTCGTCATTGGTATTTAAGTGCACGCTTTATATATATATATTTTAAATAAAAATTATTATTCTAATAATTTTTAGCCTCTTCATCATTTAAATTGCGTCCAAATGAAGAGGAGAGGACACTTTTGAGGTGAACAGGGTTGATCCCGCTTACATTAAAATTAACTTGTGTCCAAAACCTAGTGAACCAAAACTACTCACTTCAAAAAAGAGGGTTGGCCCCTCTTATTTCATGTCATGCTTTATTTGGTCTTATCAAATCATTCAAATCGCGCGTTTTTGTTAGCTTCTAAGTATAATGTTGAGATTTACTTTAATCTCCATCAAGCGACTTATTTAGTTGGCTACTGATTAATGCTCCTATAAATACCATTGAAGTAGGGTATATAGAGTTATATGTCTTTTTCACCAATCATAATACATTTAAAACTTCGTAATTTTTTAGATTATCTCTAAAATCTAAGTAAAAAATTTAATTTATTTATCTCATTTTGAAGATCAACTTCCATTTATTTAACATGAATAAGCATTAATTAGCATGATTAAATGATCTAAGAACATAGACATTATGCCCCAACTTTTATAAAAAGATAGTACTTGCCCGGGTATAACGGTGATTAGTCCTTTTTAATCGATAATTAAGAGATTTAAGATTTGAATTGTGACGTATTAGATAATTTTTTTCCCAAGCGGAACTAAATGTTGATTTTTGCTTAGAAATTCAAACAATTTCTTTTGATTTTGGCAAAAATGCATGTGTATGTTTAGTCCCACATTGGTAGGCAAAAAGAGTTGGAAGACTTTATATATGAGGACCTTTTAACCTTACTTAGAAATGTTAAGGGAACTTATATGCATGCGCGGGTCGAGTCCAAACTAGGTGATTTCGAGGGGCTCGAGCCAGAAATCCATAAATCGGGCACGACGCACCCGGGTTATCGCGCGCAGGGGGTGCAAATCCCCGGTCTGAAAGCCTCGCAGGAGATACTACGCTGGGCTTTTCTCAGTTATAGAATCTGATACTCCTTTGCCTGATCAAGTTGAACCTGCCCGTAGCGTAGAGAGGTTTAAACAGAGCCGCTACTTGAAAAACTTTAGGTCTTGTCCATCATCTAAGTTTTTTCAATG
>JBAMIE010214090.1:0-10095 GCA_037177295.1 Kaempferia parviflora
TACCTAATGTATTCGGGTTATACCTAAATCAAACTAAACTATTGTGTAATAGTACTGTATTATTGTTGTGTGATTTGTCTGAAATTGGTTGGCTGGTACTGGGTCATATGGTATTGATGTGGTTTGAAGGTTGATCAGGCGAAGAATATCTGGACGAATGGCGATCCGCTCACCTAGCTCCTGCAAGCACTCACACAGAGTCCAAATAACATTAGAGACCATGGCAGGGAAGAGATCTCTGACTCTGGTACTCCGACGCCAGGCCCGGCCCAAGACATAGGCCATTAAGACCTATGCCTAGGGCCCCAATAAAATTAGGGCCCCTGTAATTTAAATTTTTTTAAATATATTTAACCATTAATGATTTAATCAATAAAAATTATATAAAGCTACATTTGTATCCGTGCACGGCTTCAATTACACAGAAACGCTTCGATTTCCGCACACCTTTATTCCTCCAAAATATTAACGTCAAATTCAATTATTTTTTATTAATTATAATTATTTTATTCCTTTATAATTCTATCCAAACTAAAATCATGCTTTTAAAATCTCCAATACTTATCCCTTCCAAATTCTATATTGATAAAATCAAAGTATATATAATCTAGCACAATAAAAAATATAAATACAAATTTAATAGATTTATTAGTTTAAAAAGGGTCCAAATAGATAGATTAATATTTCTTTTCTAAAGGATAAATATTCTAGACATTTTTTATATTTAAAAGAAAGAATTTTTTTAAAATTAAAATTAATAAAATTACGTTCAACAATATCTAAAAAAGATTAAATAATCTGACAATTTTATTAATTGAAAAAAAATATTATTAAAAGTTGAATATAAAAATTTAATTAATAATTTTACATCTCATTAGAAAAATAAATTTTATATAAAAATTTGTTTTTAAATTAATATTTTATTTTAAAAAAAATTAAACTTATCATTGTTGGGCCCTAATCCGAATGAAAAAGGGTAAAAAAATTATTAAAGACATTTTTTAGCCTAGGACCTCATAAAACCTTGAGACGACACTGCCCGAGAGAACCATTTAATAATTGATTAGTGATTCATTAATTAGAAATGATTAATAAAAAACACAGGTTATAAAATAATTTATAAAAAGCATTGTCATCGATTTATTTGTTGCATGATTTTATCTTTAGCCGGCTCAATCTGTGAACAAGGTCGAACCATAGCTCAGTGATGGTTTACACATTGAGCACGAGGTCCAATCTCGATGCCGACGGAACGTATATATTTGTATCCGGAAAATTTGAGATCAGATCTCAATTTGAGATCAGATCTCCTAGTCTACATCTCAGCCCAATAAAGTTTAGGCGACTGCACTTGCATCCTTCCCTTCTCTAATAAAGTGTGTGCCTTCTTTCGTAAGATGTTTAAAATAAACTATACGAGTAATGACGGAACTCATGATAATTGTAGGTCATTAGGTCAAATTTTAGGATTCAACCCTCGATTCTTTTCCTTGCATGGGATCACTTGCTGTGAAGATGGCTCCAGCCCAGGGTAGTTGAAGATTCTGGCTACGTCATTGGTCGCAATCCAGTCGTAATTATTTACAGTCCCTCGACGAGTTCACCCGCTTATCTAAGTTGTAGTTTGAATATCAGCGGGCGACTGATCTCCCTCGGCGAATGGCAGCCCGGCTACCCTCCTACCTCCGACGTCCGTCCGCCTGGCTCCAAACTACAACATAGATAAGCGGGTGAGCCCGTCGATGGACTATAAACAATTGCGTCATAATTACGACCTCAATTCGGGCATAATTAATGTATGAATCATCTCTAGTCGACAAAATTATGGATCAAATGATTTCCACTCAGAAAATTTAGGGAGCGTTTGATTTGATTTATTTTTATTTTCATTTTCTAGAAATTTACGGGGGCGTTTGATTTGATTCATCTCTAGTCATAGAGGATTTTCTATAAAATTAGAGAATGTCAAAAAAATCATTTTTTATAAAATAAAAAATATAAATTTCTAAAAAAAACGAAAATAAAAATGGATAAAACCAAATGCCCATGTATTTTTCTATTTTTTAGAAAATATCTTTTTGATATTTTCTAATTTTTTAAAAAATATTTTATATATTTTTAAAAAATACATATAAAAAATACAAGGTAAACACATTTTCTCATTTTTTTAAAATAAAAAACACACAAATCAAATTTCCCCTATCTCCCGGGCGGGCTGACGTGGCGCGGGGCGAGCGAATCGCTCTTGCGCAGTAAATAAGGCCGAACCAGCTCGGTACAGTATGGAAAAAAAGATTAGGTTCAATGCTACAATCCCTTGCCGTCTGCGAATAACAAGCGCCTCTGACAGTCTGACGCTCCGTTGTTCTGCTGAAACCTCCTCTTCTTCCCTCGTTCCCGATCAGGCTCTTCTTTCCCATAGCAGCTCCTGCTCCCTCTCTGCGAGAAGAACCTATTGTAAGTCCCTGTCTACCTCATCAATAGTTCTCATCGCATTTGACACGTGAAATTCCTCCTTTGCAGGAGTTGCAGCGGCATTCATATTTTTGTTCTTGAACTGGTTGGGTTTTACTCGTATTTGTGTTTTGTTCCATTCTCTTTGGGCTAGAATATTTTGCTAAAATCGCGGTGGAATGTTGAGCGCCAATTTTCCTTGTCGTTTTCAGTGAGCCTTTCGCGTCGAAGGGTTCCGGAGGAAGTGTTGGGTTTCTCCTGAAACAAACAGATAGTTTATTGGAAAAACACTACTAAAGGTGGGTTTTTCCTTGATTGAATTCCTATTGAATCCCTTTGTGTATGTTTTAGTCGTGCTGTAATACTCAAAATCATGAATCGTGTTCTGCTCTCCTGTGTAAAATCCAGATAATTGTGGTTGACACTTTGAAAGCGGTGAAAATCTAGGTCAATAAGTCAAAATATAGGCGATTCCTTTGCTGGTGAATTTACACTTTAGCTGATGAATAAGTGCAAATGTTTGTAATAATAATCCGGGGCATGGAATTGTGGAGATTGATTATAGAATAGTGATTCCAAAGTTGTCTTAAATTATATGTGGTCACGTGCAATCGGCTTTTCCTTTTCCTCTTTATGAATTCAATAATACCTTATTGATATCTCAACTAATTGTGTTACATTGTTCTTCATAAGTTCTTTTTCTTTTGTCAATAGCGTATCATTTTGTTGATAAGAGGTATCTTGTTCCTAGTGTACTAACTTCTATCCTTGACTGATTCACTCTTCTAATGGTTGAATGATGATAATGTAGATCAACCTCTAAGTGATTTGTGATTCAATCTAGCATTGACCTGACTAGCATAGTGAATATTTGAGATGGGTTTCTATCTCTGATTTGTTGTAGTGGGTAGTCTCTGCATAGAATGGTAATCACAGACTTATAAGTTGTGGTATTGACCCTTTTATAGTTGGTTCTTGATGTTCTGGCAGTTAATTTAAATTAATTGATCTAATGCAGGGTGGACTGAAATTGATCTGGCTGACAAGTTGGATCTTCTTTTAGTGTGCTTCATTGTCTTAGGTATTATGCCATCATTGATCAAAGTGATGGTGTGGATGATAAGGACTGAATCATGGTTCAATGAATAATGTGTGGAATGTGGACTCTTGATTTAAAGTGTGTTTTGGTCGTAGCGGTAATATGTAGGATCGGAGGAGTGGATGGGTGTGACTCCTGCATCGTGATTATAGGAATTAATGTAGTTGGTTAACTAAGTGGGGAGGGGTGTGACCCTTGCATCGTGATATACATACCATGATCAATCTAGTAGGATTACAATTGTCATCTGATGAACTGAGTGAGTGTCTCAATGACCTTTGTAGTTAATGTCAAAAGAGGTGGCTGTCAATATTATTTTAGGGTTTTGGTTCAATATACTACCTCTTGCCAAGAAATTAATTTTTCTTGTTCTAATTCAGCCTTGTTTACTTCTACTACAATTGTAGTGCTAATTTACCTTCATTGCTTGCATCTTATTGATTCTAGATGATCTGCATGCATGTTGAACCACATGATATTATGCCTAGAGGTACGAAGAGATAACACCTGGTTCTACCTGCTGTCTTATTATGCTGGTAGTTATATTTGTAGTTCTTGTTGAACAATTTGTTGTGCTGCATAAGTTGTTTTCACTATGTCGAGCATTATGTTGTATATCATGATAATAGCTATGCTAAATGTAGATAAAGATTGTGATCTTGTTAAATCTTCCTTTTTAATAGCGGTAAGAGCTGCAAGTATATATACTAGAGAATAAATAGTTGAATGGATGGAAATTAGTAGTTGTGACATGTGATCTAAGTTTAAGATACATGTGCATCTCAAGTGGGGCTCCAGACCATTTGCACCTAATTGGAACTTTGACCCGTATGTATTTAATATGAGTTTCAACCTTCTATCGTGGTGCACTTGACCCATGTATTTGCAAATAGGTTCTTAATTATTTGAGATGATGTAGCACTTTGTTGACAACAGTGGACAGTGTTGCAAACATTGTAGTGGTAGATTTCATATAGTTTTACAATATTGAACATTTGTTTTAGTTTAACGTTGGCAGACAACCTAACACAATCCTCCTCTTTTATCCAGACTTGGGACTGACCGTGACAGGGTAATTCGTCATGGGCGGAGTTATATAGTTCTGCAATATGTTGATTTATAATTTTAAGTTGCTCAAGAAATATCATTATCATATATCCATGCTAATAATTTATTTATTGCATCAAATTTTATATTTTTGATCCACTATTTTGTCATCTTTCATCATTCAGGATGCACATTTGTGCTTACCTTTCTTGTGTTTCCTCATATTTCAGGTTGAGTATTCAGTGGGAGAGGTAGATATTCGTGAATGGTTGTGTTTCCACGACAAGGTATGTGGTTTAGTTCAGCTGCTGCTTTGATATTATTTTAGATCGCTCATACCTAGTGAAGTTTGTTCGGTGGATCGACCCTAGATGAGGTGTGACATTTGACCATAAGATTAAAATGAAAAGAAGGTACAGAACACAAATTCGAATAATGTTTAGGAGCTAGGATTCTTTAGTTTCTTCGTAAAAGAGTGATTCAAGGATTCAGCTATCTTGTAGACTGGATTAGTGAGCAAGGCCAATGTTGGATGTCCATAAGCTAAGCAAGCAAAACAATGCTTCTAATAGTGGATTTGGATAGTAGAAACGAAAAATAAGAATAACATAGTTATTCTTAGGGAATATAAAACAAAAAATATATAAGGAATAAGTATTCCTATATTTGATTCTTATTGCAAAAAATAAGTTTTTTAAATAAACAAATATCTTCATATAAAAAAATGGCATGTATTACTTAATCTATTTCAATCACCCTAAGCGACCTATTAGATCCCAACTGACCTGATCAGATCAAATAGACCAACCAATCCAATTTGATCGATTGGACCTAATGGCCTCTCCAACCACCCAACTCGTCTGGACTGCTCAACCTGTTTGGATTGTCTGTACAGCCCGTCTAAACCACTCAGACTGCTTGGTTCATCTTGATCCAACAACCAACCCAATCAGTCAGATCAAAGCAATTGAATGTGTTAAAAGACCTATGAAATAGATGAGAAAGATATTTCTGATGTAGCAACTAGCAAGGAAGAATTTGAAATAGATATTCTAGAAATAGGTATTACATGGTCAATTTTGCTACTAAACATAGAAATAGTTTTTTCTTAGGAATTCACAGGGAATAGCATACTAATTTCTCTGAGTCAAATACACCATAAGTGAAAGATGCATTATCAAGATGCATTGAAGGAGAATATCGAAATAAGTAGAGTAAAATTACAAAAATAAGTAGGAGGTTTTATTTTATAGATCAGAGGCTTTTCTGGGCTCGTATTTTCCCAATAAAATGTCTCTATTTTTAGATCTTGGTGGGCTGTTATGCATACAAATAGAACCACAATTCAATTTCAAAGATCTCAACAACAAGTTAATGTAAATTAATTCAAATTTTCTAATACCTGAGTTGCTTGAAAGTTTGGCATCTACTACTGCACCTATCCGTGTAGCCAGTTGCTTCACACTTCATCAGACCTAATGCTACCTTGCATGAGAAACTTAGCATTGCTTTCAAGGAATTTATTCTTATTAATACCAGTTTTATTGAATCTGTGGTAGGCGTTGCACCTGATTTGTACTATGTAATCTGATTTTAGGATTTGGCAGAGGAAAGAGATTGTGAAGTTATTCCTTTGCAAACTTGCACTCCATTGCATGTTCCTTCTAAATGAACTTCAACATTTCCTACAAAGTATCTTTTGGACTTCTTTAAATGCTTCATCATATGGTTCTTTCTGCTTCATCTGCAGTGCATGTTTCTCTTATTGCCCTCCAGCCAAACCCAGTCGCCCGCTTCCATAGACAGGTCATTTCTTCAATGACTAGTCCATGCTATGCACATGCTAAATTTCTTCCATCCAAAAGAAATTATGAAGGATACATTCCAACAACTTGCACTGCATCCTCATTGCATTTATCTCGGCAATCTTCACCAGTGACCCATAAAATCTCCTTGAGCCTGGGAGTCTCAGCCCAGTTCACTTTTGATGCACCCCAACGATCAGAGGAATGGTTCACTCTCCGGAGAGAGAAGCTAACTACAAGTGCCTTCAGCACTGCTTTAGGGTTCTGGAAGGGCAATCGTCGGTTGGAACTGTGGCATCAGAAGGTTTTTGCAGCAGAAGTCGACACGATGGAGGCATCTGCTAAGGCTGCGATGGAGTGGGGTGTGTTTAATGAGCCCACTGCTATAAATCAGTACAAGAGTATTACCGGAAGAGATGTAAGCTCCTTAGGCTTCGCAGTTCATACTGAGGCTACACTTGATTGGCTTGGAGCATCTCCTGATGGACTTCTTGGTTTGTACCCAGATGGTGGGATTTTGGAGGTGAAATGTCCCTACAATAAAGGCATGCCTAAGTTTGCATTGCCATGGAAAATCATGCCACACTACTACATGCCTCAAGTGCAGGGCCAGATGGAGGTCATGGATCGCGAATGGGTTGATCTCTATTGTTGGACACCCAACGGCAGCAGTCTGTTTCGTGTATATCGGGATCGTGCATATTGGAAGCTGATGCATAAAATCCTTTACGAGTTCTGGTGGGGCAACGTGGTGCCGGCAAGACAAGCATTGCTTACGGGAAGAGAAGTAGATGCCAGACTTTACGAACCTACGCCAAAGCATCAGCTTACGAGTCTGGTGGTTAGCGAAAGCAGGAAACTGGCTGCTGAGGCGAAGCTCTTGTGCAAAGACATTGGAGGTCGTGTGGAGTTCTTCAGATGATGTGCTCACTCTGGAAGCCCAAAACTGCATTTAGTGACCACAAAATCTGTTCACATCTCATCTCTCGCACTGCCTTCTTATCATTATATTGCAATGGCTGTGTATCAATGGTGGGAAAAAGCAAGCAGTAATATCTCTCACAAAGGAATAGCAATTTCAGTATTGTTAGCTTGTAATCATCGCAGGCGCAATCTCGTTACATCTTTTTTTTTTTCAATTATTTTTGTTTAATTATATCTTCATGGGCAGCAAACTAATGGAATATTTTGAACCATACAAGAAGCCAACGACTATTTCCTACCGCCGTGTCCTTGTTGTCTTGTGTGTAAGAATTTTCCTCATTCTCAAGCAAAGTTTATTTGACTCTGATGTGTGCTAACGAGGGTTATTCATTGTCAGAAAATTTATTCCTCCCTCGTGGTCTTATTTAATCAGTGTTTTGATATCTAGTAGTGTTTGAATTAGTAGACTTTTGGTATTGCTTCTCCTAAACTCTTCACCCATTAAGCTCTAATGACTCTAATACATAAAGAGGGAGCAAGTGAAAAGGATACTCATGCTAAAAGTGAAAATGAGATAGATAATATAACCCAAAACAATCTTTTAGTCATGATTAGTTATTTAATTAAAACTCTAAAAAATAAAAGAAGAAAAGTCAAAGCGTACCATTCAAATAACTTGTAATGTTAAGGTTCATGACATAGCCCAAGTTTTAATTCCGAGTTTTAAATATCTTGGTATGGTAATTGAAAGTGGTGCTGTCAAAGGTCTATCCTACGGTAGGACGGATTGGTCCATCAAAAATGTATCATATGGAAGGTTGTGAAATCTCAAATTGGGTTAGATAGGTCAATTTATGATAAAATAAAAAAATAAGAATATATATAGAAAGGATTATAGTTTTTAGTTTGAGTTGAGTTGTGTATTAGACGGAAGCTTATTGAATTTTCTATTTTAATTTTAAATTTTAGAAGAAAAAAAATTCTCAATCCGTGGGCTAATGTGAACCCGCCACAAGTCGGTCCGCTTGGATCCGTCTTAAAATCGGTTGATAAAAATTTAACTTTAACCTATTTAAATTGTTTAGCAGGATGGATCAATCCGATGGGCCGGGCTCTATTTAAATTGCAGGTTATTAAAAAATTCTATGCATCTTTTATTACTGTACTATAATATATATCTCAAACCAAATCTCAATGTCCTTTCATATTTAGATATTAGAACATTTCGTCCAAAATTTAGGTTCCAAGCAATATCTTGTTAATCACATGGAACCTAACTGTTCTGGTATTAAAAGCTAAATTTTTCTTCAGCAAGGAAAATGTTTGAAAAGTTAGCTCACTAGTGATGCTTAGATAATGAATGTCATGACTAGTGATGCTAGTCAAGTTCATCACATTAAAACATAAAAAATAAAAATAATATATGTTTTAATTGAGCACAAAAACATGAAGTCTGAATTTCTCTCAATCAAATATTTTGTCGAACATTTTGATCCTAGTTCTATCATTCTTAAAGTATGCCAAATAGTTTAAAATAGTTATCTTATTTAGTTTCTAGTGCTTTTGTTAAGTAATAAAGGAGTAAAAAAGAGAAAATATATGGACATGGAAAATGAGAGCAGTTTGAGTTTAACGTTTTAATTCGACTATTTAGTAGGTGAATGTTGAATCCCAAATTATAAAAGTTTTGAGGGAATTTTGTAGGCATTTAACAATCATGGTAAATGATGATAATCGGATTTACCCAAGGGAGTTAGTGGATTCTCTCGAGCGATATCATTGAATTCTCTTATTTAAAGGCTGAATGAATATGACCGACCAATATCCTCAAGGTCTATAGAGCAATCTTACTGGGAATTTTACATAGTAATCTTATGTATTTGTCGGGCAATATTCGTAAGGTTTGCGGGGTAATCCTACTTCAAATTTGTAGAGTAATCTTATGTGTTTGCTGGATAATATCCTCAAGGTTTGCAGGGCAATCTAACTATGTGTTCTGCAGAGCAATGTAATGGGACGTGTTGAGCAATAACTATGCATTCAGAGTAATATTATAGGACGCACTGAGCAATAACTATGTGTAATATAGAGTAATGTTATGGGATGCACCGAGCAATAACTTTGTGTGCTATAGAGCAATCTTATTGGATTGGTTAAGTAATAATGAGTTCATAGGGCAATAGTAGGGGGGCCGCAAAGCAATATTGTTGGGCAAATACTTCTTCATCAAGCATTTGATTATCAATACGTGCAATAACTGAAGGGAGGATGTCAAAGGCGGTTCCCTTGATTCCCTCTTCATAATACTTGGCAATCGATTAATGGTGGATGAATAACGATTGTCAGATATTGTCTCCTTTGAACCTTCTTCACTTATGTCGCCGTCGGGGATTGAGAGTACAATAACGAACTATCAGAAGCTGTGTTTTCATTGACCTAGTTGAGAAGAAGTGGAAAGGCATGAAGATGGATGACGTGAATATTCCTTTTCTGACAGCTATATAAGCACTTCAAAAGGTAACTCCTGGTAGGTTGGTATTTTTTTTCTTGCAAGCAAAGACAACTCTTCTATACCATTTTTTTTTTCTTCTTTCCTTTCTTTTCGTCTAAATGATACTAACTTGAACGTTTGATTACATTCTTTTGTTTGATGTCTATTTTTTTTCATAATAAATGTAATTTGTATTATTATTAAATTATAAAAATATCCTTTGTTGGTGATGACAAATTGAGTCATTGAGATCCAAATCTAAAAATCGACGCCCT
>JBAMIE010214110.1:0-10094 GCA_037177295.1 Kaempferia parviflora
ATGGCCATATGCTTAATTATGTTGGTCCTTATGTCTTATGCACTGTTGGGCAAGGACTACAAGGAGTGTGCCTCGAGCCAAATCGAATACAATGCTATGTTGGACAATATTAGGTTCGATAAATTTTCAAAATGTAGTGTTGTTCTTTTTTTTGAGAGGGTACAAGCTATCTAGTCTTTTAGGGTTACTAATCATGAGAATGACAGGTTAAGTAACACAAAAATTTTTCAGTTAAATCTAAAAGTGCTCACAACTGACCCATCAGTCCAACGTCACATTGTCATCCCATCCGAGGAAAATATTATACAGTGCGTCGTAACTAAGAATTGAATCGTGAATATTTGGAAAACTACATTAACTCGTTGTATCATAGCCTGAGGGGCAAATGTAGTGTTATCGTGAACTTACTCCTTTTAAGTGTTATTTGATAGGTTATTAAGAAAGGGAGATTGTAAAATATATATACAGAAATTTTACCCTGCACACCTTTATATGGGTGACTGTTCACGACGGCCGACGTGGAGAGCTGACGCATCGCCTGCACACCTTTTCTATTCATTTTTTATCTCTCTTGCATGCAGACAGAGCTGTTCTTGCATGCGCACTGTTTCTTCAAAAAACAGCTCTGCATGCAGAGCTGTTCTTCAAAGAACAGCTCGCATGCAGTGTTGTTCTTCAAAGAACAACTCACATGCAGTGATGTTCTTGCATGCACGCTGTTCTTCAAAGAACAGCTCGCATGCAGAGCTGTTCTTTGAATACAGCTCGCATGCAGAGCTGTTCTTGCATGTGCGCTGTTCTTCGCAGAACAGCACTGCATGCGAGCTGTTCTTTGAATAACAGCACTGCATGCGAGCTGTTTTTTGAATAACAGCTCTGCATGCAGGTCAACAAGGTGCGCCACTTGACACGCTACCATAAATTCATGTTGGAGTCTCATAACATGGTTTCAAGGGCATAAATAGATTCTAGAGACTCAACCCTTTCTATCAATACAAAGAATTCAGAAATCCAAGCCCTCTAGGTCCATCAATGGGTTTCGGTCAAAACCCATTGATGGACCTAGAGGACTCCGATCGGACCCATTCCAACTTCTATGGATTCATATGACTCTCAGTAGTCATAATATGCCCTCAAATACATGTTTAACTAGCTTTCCAATGATGGTCCAAATGGTTTGAAACTTGGTCAACAAGGTGGAGCTGGTTTTCCAAGATCAGCTCCATGTGATAGCTGTTATTCAAATAACAGCGCCATGGGTTCTACAATAGAGCTGTTTTTTTTTAAAACAGCGCTGCGCAGTGTTATTTTTTTCTGCGCAGCGCTACACTGCATGCAGGAGAGAGAAGAGAGATTAAATAATATGATTGAATGCTGCGTCAGATCTCCACGTCAGTTGTCGCTCACGTTCGCGCACATAAGGGTGTGCAAGTTAAAATTTCTCTCCTATATATATAATTTTTCATGTTTAACATATTAGATATTTTATACATTTAAAAAATAATAATAATTAAAGTTCCTATAAATTAAATTATTTTACAATTGTTCGTGAGCTCTATTTATTAGTGTTTGAACTTATTTATTCTTTTTATATCTTTCACTGTAGAATGAATATAAATAAATTAGTCTAATATCAAAGTTATTTATATATACCTTCATTTCTTGATCATATTCTTTCTTTTTGCATCTCAACTAGTTGCAATTGCTTCTTGATCACTCATCACCTTTAAACAATGAAAGATTCGATCACGATGGATTTGAGCTTTTGTGACCTTGTACGTAGAATCTGATATTATTCTTCTCCTTAATTAGCTATATTGAGCTGACTAGTTTGATTTTATTTTTTCACCCGCCATCGGAATAAATCAAACAGAAATCCATCGAAATAGCCAACATTTTAAGCCCGCTTCTTCGTGGAGAAAAATTTCCATGCTATAGTTGAAATTCAAACTTTAAATCCCATAATTATCTAAAAGATCTAACCATTATACAATTACGGAGAGCGATATAAAAAGCTTTTGCCTTCAGTTAAAGGAGATTCCCTTTGCATTAGTTCCATCTCATTTGACAATAATTGATCTATTTGTTGAAGGTGACTCTCTAAGAATCTCTCAAGTGCCTCCATTTCATTATCGATTTCCCCCCTAGATATTGACAAAGAGCTAGAGTACAGTGGCTCCCGATGAAGAACCACCTTTTCTTATTGAGTTCGGTGAGGTTTTGCAGTCCTTCGAGATGAAAGGGCCTTCGAGTGGAGACTTGAACAAGGTCTCACCGAGTATGATGGGCCTTGGATGGCATATCCCAACCATTGACAAGTCAAGTGCTATGAAAATTTTCCATCAGCCACATTAACAAAGTTTGGATGTGACTATGGATGGTGAATTGCAAATGAATATTAATATGACAACATACTTTCTTATTACGAGAGCATGTTTTAATATTACCTTTCTAATTCTAATTATTCACATACCCAATCATTTCAGTACAACGTTCTGATGTGTTTTCTCCCATAATAATTGCACTAATCATTAGAGACGACTCACTTAATATAATAACGTTTCTCGAGTATCACTTCCCTGCATAAAACTCATCTTTTTGTGAAAGAGAGCCAAGTCGACAGTGGCACCTCTCATTCAAACAACAATAAGAAGCAATTCGCTAATATTGATAATCCATCCAGGTGTCTCTTTTTCTTTTAATTCAAGAACATCTTATAAAGTCACGGTGTTCAGAGGCTTCACGTAATAAAAGTTGACCCACAAATCTTAGGAATTAATTCACGTGGAAGCTAGCAGAGACTATACAACAATCACCTTTACTACTATCCAAACAAAAAAACAAAACAAAAAGAAAAAAAGCACAAAGAAACAAGGGATATTTTGCCACTTGCCAGAACAGATAAAGACAGTTTCTCTAATTTAATCGTAGACCACTAAAAGAAGTAGACAAATTTATACGTAGTTGAATGAACAAGTCACGTTCTTGCATTAAAGAAAATGTTATCTTTCACGTAACCAAATAAAACAGATGCAATGTGTTGGCCATTACATGCACGAACCATGACCTAAGATACAAGTGCCATTATCATTTAAAAAAAAACAAAGATGCTCTCAACCTAGCGATCATAGAGCATACAAATAGTTGGATCATACTTGGCTTTATTAGGATTTAGCACCCAAAAGAGAGAAAAAAAATAGTGGATTGAACATGCAAGAAATGTCTCACAAATGACAAAACTCACATCAAGCTAACTCCTGATTTCAATTATAGCTTGTGAAATTGCAATGTGAATCAATCACTTTTCCCAGCTTGCAAGCATAATTATTGTTGCCATTTTGAGACCCCCTAACTTAAGAAACAATGAATGGAGTACAAGGTTCAATAGCAGCAATCTTCATTGGCATTAGGCACAATCATGTATATGAACTAATTCTACAGGATAAGGTATTAATTAAGGCTCTTTGATTCCTTTACCATGTCTCTTCAGACTCCCAAACACCTCATATGCACGATTATTTCTCTTCTATGCAAAGTAATTTTCTTCCACGGATCCAACAAAGTTTATTCTAAATATTATCCAACTAAATAATATAAATATGTATATTATGTAAATTAGACTATCAAATTTATTATGCACATAATGAAAAGGATAGAAGAAAGATAAACTATCTTATAGCAATTAATTGTGATATGAAGATATAACATTAGTGAATTAATTAAAATCTTCTTAAAATCTATAAAATTATAAATTGACAAGGACATGTGGATACTAGATTAATGATTACAGTATTTTAAGGAAAAAGTGTCTATCTTTTATAACCTTGAAATCTTTATTTCCCTTTTTGTATTTTTCATATTTTGTTATTTTATGGCTAATTTTATTTATACTATAATCTTTTCATCCTCTTTATCTATTTTTTTTCAAGAGAGGGCACTAAAATGAGCAATATTTTTATTTTGTTTTATCAGCTTCCTCAAGATCCAAATCAATTATTTTTTTTTGAAAAAAATCAATCCTGATTGTGATTTCAATTTTCCTATTTTTGTATTTCAATATGATTTATGTTTTTAATCTTTAATTTCTCTTTTATTTGTAATGTTTACATAGGCCTACATGAAAAACTTCTAATATTATTTATTTTAAATTAAATATTATTCTAAAATTATAAAATATTAGTTTAATGATAGAATGTGATAATTTTTTTGTTTAATTTATATTATGAACTTGGCATACTAGAGAAATATATAAAATTATAATAATTACATGAAAATTGTAAAATATTATAAATTGTTATAACTAATAAATAATAATAATAATATATTAACACAAATAACCTTTCTTATTTGTGTATTGAGTTTGTATTTCACCCAGGCACTGGTATTAAACTAGTTTATAAAGAATCTTGCTAGTTGGGTGCAAAATTAAGATTGAATCCAAATTCAACAAATGTAGAAAGTTAAGGAACTACTCGAGTTCGATAAAGAACTGCTTCAATTCTGACTCCACTAACAGCATTATTCATGTGACACATTCGAAGCTAATCCCGTATGCAATGTTAGTCTCAACATTATGAATCTTATCCAAGATTCATGCAAACAGATCATCTAAAATAAACTTCACAAGCAGTAGAAAACTGTAATTGTAGGTAAAGATGTATCTTCCCACAAGGGCAGCATAACTATGTTGATAGAATAACATAACAATGTGAACAATGCATGGAGAAACATACCAATACAATCGGCTCTCGAAGGATCACCAATTACAACCGCAAAAACATATATAAAACAAACAGAGAAGGATTTAAGAAACTCTACCTGATACAAGTTGGCAAAGCAATGCCATGGCATAGAAATGCAAACACAACGTATATAATGATTAGGATGAGTAGAATAAGTACAATCCTGCAAGGCACAAATTGTCCTAGTCAGAGAATGTTTTAATTTTAAGTTCAAAAATAAAACTTAGATAAAGTACAAACAGAGAACACGCTCTAAAAACGTGTAAGGTATCTACAAAACAATGTTCAGGAAATGCTTTGAATCACAGAGATTTGTCAGTTGTGATAGTTAAACAGCAGCTAATTAGGAGATGCTTTGAATCAGAGACGTTTCAAATCCAGTTGACACGATAATCAGATTTATCTAGATAATTGAGTTAATATGAGTAGATGACTGATATATGCTAAAGGAGGTCAGTAATTAATTCCATCTAAGATTCTACAACACGAAACGATGGGAATAAGAATTTTAACCCAAGTGAATCATGGAAGATTGTATGATATAGATCCTTCCACGTTATACCAGCTCATCCGATAAGAAACTGATTGGTCACCATGGGATCACCGTGAGCAACAATCAACACGAAATATAACTAGATTTCAGGTGTCCAGTTAGGTGAATTTTCCTATCATGAGAACCAGAATCACTAAATTTCCACTGGAAGATCAGAAAATTAAAACCATGGTCTCTTTTAATAATACACATAGTGACGAGACTTTTTCTTGCCAGGAAAGATACCATTAAATGATGAACAATTCACAGGCTTCAAACATGATTGGGGAGATCCTAGTTAAACTCATGTACATAATAAATACAAGGGCCTATACATGACAGAAGGAATTGAAAAGAATGAGGATGATCTCCTGTATTGCACCCATACATAGATCAAGCGAGGTAGCTACAGAGAAAAGATTTGAGGATTCCATATTAAAGTTGACATACTAGATCAATGCTTAGTATTGCTTTAGTGTATAATTATTTGATGGCATGCCACATAAGAAGGTTCTCTAGAATTCATATGAAAATATCTTTGGCACAAGGAGTCAAGGACTAGTTGAATCAAGAGACAAACAAAGGACATATTTGATTCATTACAAAATTTTAATTTAACAACACCAGTTTTCCACTATTACCAAACTACAAAAGTCATGAAGTACCAAATATGAGATCCAAAAATCTCAGTTAAACCAAAATAAGACAGCAAATAAATGAGCATGATCTGTTATTCAACATCTAACATGGCCAATGGTGGTTTTCTGTGAAGCCAAACATTCTATTTAGCACCTCTATGAAAATTTCAATAGTTCCTTTCAATAATTTATTTGACATCCAAAACAAGACCATCTTTTGTTTCATCACATCTTTATATAGTCGTGTAGGTCCGGTTTCAATTACATTCATCTATGCTTGAAAAGGACTAACTATTAAACCATAAAAAAATAACAGTTGGCATCACACTGACTTCACTTTTATTGTTTGTTAAGGTGCCCACAAGCAAAATACTCATCAAGATACATTGAGAAGGCATTTGTTTTAATTAACGTGCTCATATACAGATTTTTAAGAAAAAACTGGATTTAAAATATTGAAAGAGAAATAAAAAATAATCTAAAATCATCCCATTATATACTATAATATTTGCATATGTTATCAAATACAAAGCAATGTCTTATTAGAAGATGCAGTTCTTATCCTGTATAAGCTTTAAAACAATTATGGATCACTTCAGATAGGGATTTTTCCCACTAAATCCTGAAAATAACTAAACCAAAATTCACTTCCAACTTTACATCTAACCAGAATTTTCAATTTGGGAAATTGGTGCCAAAGTTCTAGTTCACTGTCAGCTTGATGTGATTTACTAGTTTGATACATGCACATGGCTAATGTTTTCTTGTCAGATTATAGATCCAGTAAGCACCAGAAATAGAATCCCTTGAAATTCTTTACTGATCAGATAATTCACATAGCATCTTAGTGTTCAATGTGCAATTTTATTTCGATAATGTATATAATCTTTATTGTTTTTTAAGAATAAATATAGCAATACAATTGAAGGCATGAAAATAGGAACTAAGAAAAGGTTAGATGTGCATGTTGCATACGTTAGCTTAATATTTTGCCACCAAACGGAGTTCCGAAAGCGACGTGCTTGTTTCCTAAAGCGAATTGTATTTCTTTGCATGTTTGCAGTTTTGTCAACCAGTAACTCCAACCGCTCTCCTCTTTCCAGTACTTTGTCAATATTATCTATCATAACATTGCGCACCTATGGAACATCAAGCCATTCGATTCAGAAACTTTAAATTAGTCAAACAGATAAGAAGGAAAACTGCACAACGGATGGTAACAGTTCATGTTAAATATATAAATAAAAAAGTGAGGGGCAATGAACAATGTTATCCAATACAACTAGTGTGGTCAGTATGCATCATAGTGGTTCCAACAGCATAAAGTGGCACTTGAAATTGGGAACAATCTTTTACCAACAAATATATGGCTAACATATTTACACAATTGCAGAAGCTAAAGTCAAACAATAAAGGCAACAACGCTTTCTTTATTGCATCTGTCTTACTAGTCACTGTTTATTGAAAGAGCATCTGGAATAAGTCCAGAAAAACATGAGGCAAGAGCTGCCCTTGATCTTAAAATGTTCTGAAAATACATAAAATTTAAAAATTATCAAGTAAATTACTTTACTGGATAAGAAGATATTCTTTCCCCTGTCTTATAAGCATGAAGGAAATCAAACACATCTTTTAAAAATAATACATTTAAAATAAAGTACATTACCTGACTCATTTCGCCCTTGATACGATTCATCCTATCTGCATTAGGATCATTAGAATAGTAATCAATCTGTTGACTCAAAATCCTAGAGAACTCGTCATTCATTCCATAAGCAGGTGCTGTATGACAAGCACGACCATATGTCTTCACAAATCTTCCATGAATATCCTCGAGAAAGGCAAAAGGAATTCTTCCTACATGATTCATTCATTGCACCCACATGTTACTCATATTAAAAAATGCCTTAGGTCAGATAACAAAGTGTTAATCATAGTAAAGAATAACAATGTCATGGGATTCCTTAAAATCCATCAATCTTTATAGTTTAATCATTGGGAAGATACAACAGATTGCTCAATTTCATAGTATGCTTTTGGATTCAAGCATTATTTGCCAAACACCTTTCTACAATGCCACATAAGTTATTCAATTGCATCACAAGCAATTATGACAGATTTCCCAATTTCATATTAATTTAGAGTCATGGTTTCCAACCCAATCACATACAAGGCAATCCTGCCCGACATAACTATTGGGTTGCTAATATAGGCAAGGAATTGACATCTAATAATGATAAAATGTGCTTGTGAAACTTAAAATTTACCTTCATCTTGATTACTGGAGCAAAAGATTTTTATGTATTCTCATCAAAAGTTCATGATTGAATTCAAAATTAGGAGAATTTCCTGAAATACACAAAATGATATTGCCTGCAAAGCATACTGACAAATAAGCTAAATTCAGCATCTTTCCTGTGATGCTGGCGAATGATGTCAAAACCATTTTTTTGTACTACATACGACAGGCAACCTTCTTTTAGGCAGTCTATCTGGCTATAGGGCACCAGTTATAACCTTAGTCAAGGGAAAAGGAAACAGTTTTCCATTATGAGTTTTACTTGCTTCTTTTCTCTTTCAGTTGGCCCGTTTGTGCGGTGAAAATATGTGTGAACATTTCTTTCTAAGCTACTCCAATCCAATCTGACAAGGATAAAATTTTCCACACGGGCGGTTGGCGATATTGATGGAAAAAAAAAAGAAGAGTATTGAACCACGCCAAAGGTTTGGAACGAATCAACAAGCATCCGCAGCAGGGACCGAGGGAATAGAAGAATAATCGTATAGGAAAAAAGAGGACTCACTTCCGGCGGTATCATCGGCGACGCAGAGGACGGTGAGGCCGTCGGTGCGCTTGACGTGGAAGATGTAGCGGTCCTGCGAGTAGGATACGTGGGTGTCCTGGGAATCGGGGATCCGCTCCAGGATCTGCCGCGCCACCGCGCTCGCGTTCATCGGCGACGTATTGAATTCCGCCAGGACCACCGATCCTCGCGCCACCAGAGCGTAGAGGATCGCCATCTGACAGCTCACGCACTCGCCTCTCCTCTCCGATCCCTCTCGAGACGGCGAGGGTGGCCCGACAAACGAGCGGAAGGGTTAAAAAAACAGGCGAGAGCGAAGGACGATAAAAATAACAGCGGAGCGGATGAAATCATCACCGCGAGCTGTTCTGCTGAGTTGGCAAGACGAAGAGGTACGGTGAGCTGGCGGAGAAAGACTACCATCTTTAAATTGTACCATTATAAATTAAAGATTTAAGAAAGTGGAGAAAATAAATTATTTATATATAAAATGAATCTTTATTTCTAGTTTTTTTTTTTTTTAATTTAAACCTGATTCTGTTCTTGATAAATTAAAGATTTCCATTTTTGATAGATAAAATAAAACATTAATAAAATTATTTTATTTCCTATTTTTCATTTTTTATAAAAATATTGTACTAATTCTAGATTGATTGACTCAGTATAACAGAAGTTTATCATGAGTCATTAGGTAAATAGGATTAAATGACTCATTGAATGCTGCACTAATGATTATGTTATAAAGTCAAATAATATTAATATAGAATTAATATTATTTGACTTTGCAGTAGGTGTGTAAAATGTTCTGCTAGGTGATTGATTTTCTTCATATAAAGAATGATTATTTTAGGATAAAAATATCCTTATCTATCTATATCTAACCAAGGATCGACGATAATCACCACTTGAAATGAGCTTTATCAACTTTTACCCTAATATTATTTGACTATATGTAGCAGTTAGCGGAAGCTACATGGTACTATAATAATGTAATCATCTTATTTTAATTTTAATCTATGAAGTCATGAATAAAATAAGAATTTAAATATTAAATTAAATAAAATGGATATATTATGAATAAAATAAAATTTTAAATATTAAAATAAATAAAATGGACTTTATAGGATCCTATAAAATCACACTACCACACTCATTATTGTTACAACGCTGAGTAAGTGGGTCAATTGAGGATGAGACCCTAATAGCATATTATTATCATTGTTCATAAGTAATATATCATCTATATATAAATTTTCTTCACTGAACTTTGTTGGTGCCAGAAGCACCAAGATCGAACCTTATTTTGATAAATGACAAAGGGTTCAAAGTTAAGCTTGTGTTGTGAACTAATGTGGTTGTTGAAGTGTGCAGGAAAGTC
>JBAMIE010214119.1:0-10093 GCA_037177295.1 Kaempferia parviflora
TCAATACCCTCATCAATTTGTGAACGAGGAGGTACCGGTTCAGCGACGAGCAACATCCGGCTTCGTGCTCGGACAGAGGAGGGGAGGCCGCTGGTGTAGAAGATTATCGAAGAGGAGGGGAGCCGGCGAGCGCTGACGGAGGAGGAGGAGGAGGGATGCCGGCTGATCGCGAACGAGAAGTCAAGTTTCGGCGCCCGAACGGCGGTAAGTGAATCAAGTATTTAAAAATCTGAAAAAATCTAATAAAATCTTTGATATAGAGGGGTAAGTCACGCTACGGACGTCCGCGCGAACTCATCCACGCCACACGCCACACGCCACACGCCACACGCCACACGCCACAGTGAATTGAGGCGCTGGATCAGATCCGCGTCTCAGTTCAATTTTTTTTTTCTTTTAATTTTTAAAAATTAACATTTTCTTAAATTCTAAATCCTATATATAAAATTTTTAATTTTTTTAATTTAAATATTATAACATAACCCCTAAACTTAAAATCTAATTAATTAACCCAAAAATAAAATAAATTAAATAAAAAATATTATTAAGCACCCTAAATATATACATTCGTGAGTACCAAAATTTTTTTAGTTTTAAATTTTTTTAACTATAATATTATAATTTAATCTTTAAATCTTAAAGATAAAATTTAATTAGCTTAATTCGTTAATTTTTTTTTTTAACTACTAAATAGGTTGAGGCATCTCAATTATCGGATGGAGTATGCAGCATATTAATTTTATACATGAAAAAAAAATGTGGAACCGTCACATCAGCGGCCCCTTAGAGTCGGCCCCACGGATATAGAGGGAAGTAAATACAGATATATAAGTGTCAGGTAAATGATGGAATGTACCTCAAAACTTCAGCTCCTAGGAATCAATTTTATACAGAGATATGCTTTGATGTAGACCTTAGTTCTAGGATATTTTTAAAAAATTAAAAAAAAAATTTAATCATAAACTTCCTAAATAAATATATTATAACTCACGAGCACTTAAATTCTTTTTATTTTCATTCCTGTGATACTTAGTAGATGGGTTTAAGAGGCTAGAATAGGAATAAAATCTATTTCATTTCTATTCATGATGCTTAGTAAACGGGAATTAGAATTAAAATATGGGTTTGATACCCTCAATTTTATAACCCAACCCCTCCTAGATTATCGCTAAATTCATTTTCCCCTCAATCAAATTCATTATCATTCCTATTGTCAAATATATACCAAGCGCCCAGTTTTAATTTTTTTTCGTTCAAACACTACTCAATCTATATCTTAACTCCGGAGCTTAAAAAAAAAATAATTAAAAAAATAAAAAAAAACATTATTACACATCTTAAATATAAACCCCAGTACCTTATTTTTTTTTTTTTTTAAAACATCAATGTTATAATCCAACCTCTTAAAGGTAAAATCTAATTGACTTAACTGGAATAAAAAAAATTAAACAAAAAAAATTAATAGATGAATCCAGGCGCCTTATTCACCTGTCGCGTGTATATATATATATATATATGTTAACCTGCGGGACGTACAGTGTGAGACTGTGCGCGCCCGCGGGTTAACGCCGGTTTCACCGGTGTCTTTTTAATTTTTTTTAAAAATTATATATAACAGTCTTTAATTAAAAAAAATATTTTTATAAATATTAATTTTAAATATTCAAATATGTCCATAAATATCTAAAATTGGGTCATTTTTAATTTTTCTTTTAACTTAATATTATAATTTAATTAGGAAGTCTAAGCCTCATAGATATTTTTTAAAAATAATTTTACCCCCTAGGGTTCACACGTCCCAATTGGTTTATAGTATTTAAACGATAAAATTTTAAAATTTTACCCATGGGGTTTAGGCTTTCTATATATACTACGGACGTTTTGCTGCGGAATATTGTGGGCGGATGCTGCGCGGTGTAGGCGGATGCTGCGAGGAGGTGTGGGAAGGTGAACTGGCGCTTTTGACATTCGCGGAGATTGCTACATTTAAGGAAATAAAATGACGTGAACCTTACCATGAGGGCGGTCCGTAGTAGTCCACAAGAATTGATCGGCAGCGGATCATTCCTATATATATATTAAAAAGATACCCATCCTATTTTTATTTTAAAAGTGTTAATAATTTTAATTATGACGTTATTAAAATAAAATTATTTCTAAGAAAACAAAAATTGGAGCACCCTCTTTGATTTTTGCCCTTCAGAGAACAATTTGAAAAAACAATTAAACTGCTAGAAATTACATAATGCAATCATGGTATTAGTGCTGCGTCGGCGATTTGGGTTTCCGGACGCAGAAGACTTCGGTGGACTCTGGCGAGTTGTTCTGGCACCGGGAAGAGTCGGACGGCGGCACGAATCCTCTGGGTAGCATCGCCGACAAAGCCCCATTTCTCATCCGGCCGGCGCTTCCGCCGTTCCTCCTCCAGCTCCGGTAGCGTCCGTCGTCGACGGCGTAAGGCCACGGCCACCGCCGAGGCTTCAGGAATTGTGCGCGATCTTGGCGGTCTCTGACGTCTCCTCCTAGGTAGTCGGAGCTGGAAGAGCGGATCATCGGAGGGAGAGATAAGAGGAGGAGAAGGAAGAAGGGGAGGGAGGCCGAGGAACTCATCGGAGCCGGAGAAGAGGCATTCGTTCTTATCGCGACAGAACAGAGGAGGAAGACTGGAGAAGGGGGATGATACTCTTTTTGATTGAATCGATTCTAATTCCTTACGCTTTCGATTATATCGATCCGTTCGATTTTCTGCTCGCCTCCATTAATTCCTTATCATTTAATTATATTGCAATGGAAGCCAAGAGAAACGTGACTTCGCCGGAGCTTTCAATTCTGCTCGGTTAACAACTCATTCAATATTCTGCCTCAAGACAGTCGTTTCAGTTTGTACTTTTATTTTCTAAAAACAAAAAAAAAAAAAAAAAAAATCTAAAAGACTTCTTTACTGTCATTAAATACTCTTTCTAACCGGCATTAGATTATCTTGATTATATATTTTTTTTTGTTTTTGTTTGTGAGAAAATTTTAATATATTTCTTGAGCTGATTTCAAAATGAAATCACTAGAGTCGAACGCAATTGTTTTCTTGCATTGTTCATGTGTTTTCTTTAGTTGATGTTGGTCTCATCATTTGGATGAACAAATGAACAAGAACATAAACACTGAACAAGTTCAATGGCCTACACTTCACTCAAATAATAACATTGTGGTACCTGCGGATTAATTAATACAAGACAAGAATACTCTAGAACAAAAATTTCTAAACTGAAAATTCTGTTTCTATACAAACTCTAGAACAAATAGTAGAAGGAAATATGAAATGAACAGCAATAGAAGGTCAAACACAAACACATTCATTACATTTATGCAGTAACCAACAATCACTTGAGCCAAAAGTCTGAAGGTCTCCTAAAGTCTCAAGTTGAGATCGATATCGCCAGTAGGTGATTCCCTTATCTCGAGCATTGTTGTTTTCTCATTTCTGATTGGAGCAATGAGCAAGAAATCATAGAACGGCAACTCATTTGATGAAGAGACATTGATTGTGTTTTTCTGCAGCAAATTAAATGAACAGGATTGTTTATTGTAACTCCAGATGAACAGAACAAAAAGACAAAAATAAGTCTTGCCTGAGCATTCTTCAAACTGAAATCAGAATTATCATCCTGTGTCAAACTTGGTGCTGAAACTGAAGCCAGGCTAAGGAAATTGCCATCATGAACACCGCAATTTTCCTTGATCCTTTTCTCAATGTAGAGATCTGAACACGTCGAGTTCACAAATGGAGTCGATGTGTTTCCTCTGAGATTAATTAACCACGTTACTTGAGCAAGCACCCTAAACTTTGAATTGAACATGGAGAAATCATCAAATAAATGAGTACCTTGAAGCTTGGAATTGAAGTCTAACCAAGTTACTTCCGGTTGCACGGGAGCATTCATTGGAGAGGAAAGGGTGTTTACGAGGGCAATAAGCTTCCTGATTCCCGGAGACGACGACCTCATCAAGATGAAAAGCCGGCGGCAGCCGCCGCCGCTTGTTGCATACCATCATCTCTACTGAATTCTAAGCATAGCTAAGAGTGATAAGTCGTTATTATGCAACGAAAACATTATGCAGAGTTCTTCTCCTCACCTTGTTTTGTTCTGATCTCCAGCAAGAGAGCAAGTCGTAGTTGTTTGAGTTGTTTTGGTTTGAAGGGGGCTCCATCCGGTGACATGTGGGAGAATTTGCCTGCAAAGATGCGATCTGAGGCGGCGGTGGCGGCTGCGGTGGCTGCTTCATATGATGAAGAGGGACTCCGATCTTCCTCACCAGCGAGGCGTCTTCTTTTGCATCGACGGCGGCGTTCCAGACCATCGGAAAAAACCCCATCGGCGGCGGTGGTTGTTGCCGTTGCCGCTGCTGCTGCTGCTGCTGCTGGTCCGTGAAAAAAGTGGAGGCGGCTCGGGGTTTCATGACGGCGGCGGTGGGCCGAGGCGGTGGCGGGAATCCCAACCCTCGCGTGGAGAAGTCGGAGGAGGATGAGGAGGAGGCTACGCCGGCGATCCTCTGCTGCTCCAGCTCCATGCACCGTATCTTCTCCAACTGCGCGACGCCGAGGCCGCGCTGCGGGATCTTCTTTAGCTTGTTCTTCTTCGACGACTTGTGCTGTTGCTCCTCGAGCACCATGGCAGCAAAAATCAGAGGAAGAGGAAGAGAATGAAGAAGTCTGGCTGTCTTATTGATTATTGCAGGAGGAGGAGGCGCGAGAGAAGGAAGGGACGATCTAAATCGAGAGCAAAAAGGAAGCAGATTTTGTCGGATTCAAAGAAGGTGTTGATTGAATCTTGTCTCATTATCGTCCAAATTCTCTCTCCGCTCTCGAGCGCAGACTTCGCAAGGTAACTCTCTGTCACTGCTCTGTTTTTTTCCCCTCTAATTTCTCGCTGCCTTTTATGCCTCGCCTTCCATCTTCCTGCGTTGGATCTGATCGATCCTCGGAATTAAACCCACCGAAATCTATAGATTTCCAGAGAATCCAATTTGTTAATTTAGTCAGATCACCACCCATTACTTTGATTTATGATCCATCAATCCATGATCATTGCAGCAAGGAAAAACTAAGGCATTAAATCCCCTTTTAGATTTCAGAATAAAAAAAAAAAGAAAGAACATTAAGTCACGGAGACATTTATTCATTGAGGCATGACAGCAAAACAGAGGGGGAAAGCCTGTAAGATACTTGCATGGCATGCAACGTAGATTCACTCGAAAAAGAAGATTAGACGAATTTTTCACATCACCCCCTCTCATAAGTTTTATCCATATAATTTACCTTTTACCTTGCGAATCCCGAGGGTATTATTTAAGTATATGGAAATATAAGGCGTAAAGTATAAAATTTCTCCATGCATGCGATCTCACTGACATAGCATCATTGGATGGACCTTTTGAGGTGGTCCAATGGCACTTGGCGCCTCCTCTTGACACCATCACCATGCATGGCATTATCATCAAGCATGAAGATTTTGTCCTCGGATTTTTAGGTTTTTGCGAAGAAATATAGCCGTTGGATGCACTGATGATGCCGACAAGATCTTGACACGAATGCATGCACATGCCTTAGAGATCTTTAACATGAATGCATGCATGCATTATTAAATGACCCCATAAAAGGGTACTGCTAATTTGTTTAAATTGGCAACTTGTGTATTATTAGTTAATTAGCCAAGTTTTTTTTTTCTTTTAAAGGAAAAAGTTTTGCTTGCTTACTAAAAGAAAATCTATGGCCAATTAGGAAACCTAGCTAGCGCTAGGCTTAGGTGGATGTGGGGAATAATTTATTTACACCTACTCACCTTGTCCTTTGTAAATAAACCTCAATTTGTAGGACAAAGAATTGACATTCCATAGGGAATATATAGAAGGAATATTTCTGTGAATATGTGTCATGAGGGTTTGATGTTTAACCTAATTTCGACTAAAAATAACATAAGTTTTTTAGCACAAGCAAAATGTACCAAGTGGAGGATTTGGCTTATTCGTAAAAGTGAAGGTGAAGTTCCTAGCTTATTATGATGGGAGTTCGACATACTCATAGTGAGGATGCAAAGATAAATGTCATTAGGTTGGTCTATAATATAATCTTCGGGCACAAGTAGATCTTCAACCATAAATTAGGTTGACTAATTATCATGAATTTCATGATAACCAAATATAATCTCTTCATGAAATGATTAATATAAGAATTAAACTTAACCATGCGAGATATGTTTATCAATCTCAAAAAAATTTCTCGTTTTGTGTGTTAATTTACATTCTTACCGCTAATCATAAGTCACTATCATGGGGGAGTATATACCTCCCCATGCTTTAATCATTTGACAATGACTAGCAGCCACCCGTGATTTACCTCCTCCGTGTTGGTCTAGAGACGGATTGACAGAGTCGTTGGGACAAACAAATCACCTTTTACCACATAAGTCACTATTTGTGTCATACTATTAAAATGAGAATATTTATTGCAAGTTTCTACTGTTTGAATGTTTATCACACATTCCATTCCTCTAACCTACCTCTACATTTTTTTTCTTCAAAAATAATAGAGCATGCGGATAATCTCATTAACAATAATAGAAAAACTTGAAACCATACTCTCTTTTCAAAAGAATAGTGAAAGTATATTTCCTCTTTATGTTTGCATTCATAACTATCTTTCCTTTACGTTCTTGGTCCCCTCGGAATTATTTCTCTTATCGGCCTTCTAGATCTGCCCTAACTCAAAAGTAACCATCAATGAATTTCCTTGATGATTTAAAATGCATTTTGGTAGTAAGTTACATCCCCTTGGAGTCACATTTAACACTACAAGAAAATCCAAAATTAGTGATGGAAAAAAAATCGCTGCTAAATTAGTGACCGAAATAATCTTTGATCGCTAATTAGTAATGGATTTTTCTTTTTGTCTCTAATTAGCGATGGAAAAGAAAATCTGTGACTAACACTACAAGGATATCAACATTTAGCGATGGAATTAGCGACGGAATTAGTGACGGATATTAATTTCTATCACTAATTAGTTAGCGATAGAAACTTAAATTCCATAAAATAGTGATGGAAACTTAATTACGTTGCTATTTAGAGATGGAATCTTAATTTCTGACGCTAAATCTCAATCAAATTAGGGTTCCCCGAATTTTTTCTTCCCTCACGCTCTCTCCTCTTCCTTTCGATCGATCTATGACGTTCTCCTCTTTGGCATGCACGCGATCTCCTCTCTAGCACCTAGGTAACCCAACTCTCCCCATTAAATTTCTCTCCCATCGCATCTCTGCCCGCGACCTCGGGCGGGCCTGAGTTGTGCTCGAGAGGCCATCGCGCCCGGCGTCCCGTTGTGCCAGCGGCCTCAACCCTGGCCATGAGCTTGGTCGGCCACGGTTGAGCTGCTCACAACCCCGACTGCCAACTTGGCCGGCCTCAATTTGGCCTCAATCTTGGCCTCCTCGACTGCGACCTCAGCTAGGCCTGCCCATGAGCTTGGTCGTTTGAGAGTTTGGCCGGCCGTGAGCTCGGCCGCGAGCTTGGCCAACCAAAAGCTGGTATTTGTCAGATGGGCATGAAACTTTGGAAATGATTATTGTTTGTAAGCACACTTGTATTTCATTGTTGACTATATAATGTTGGTTGTGCAGGTTTTTATATTTGTCATTGTTTGTGTAGGCTTTGGAGTGACTCTAACTTATTTGTGCACCGGTTTTAGGTATATCACGAATGTTTATTTATTGATTTAATTAAGGTTGAGTTTAAACTATATATGCATGCTTAGTGGTTTAGTTTTACATGTTTAATAATATTACATTTTTTTTCTTATTAGGTTACAATGTGTATGAATAAAACTTGGATGTATAATATGTTAGAAAATTGATTTAATATTGAAGAATATTTTGATGGAATTGAACAATTTGTGAAATTTGCTAAGCGTCATCTTGAGTGTATGAATGGAGAAGAGTTACATTGTCCACGTAATCATTGTAAATGTAGAAATATAACTTTCATCGATGAGGATACTGTGAAAGTACACCTAGGTAGAAATGAATTTGTTCTAAATTACTACAACTGGTACTATTATGGAAAGCCTTATTTGTTTGAGCCAATTGGATCTTCCTTTACTTCGTCATCTGAATCTTATGTGGCTTTATCATTTAATAATAATGCAATGTGATCAATGGTTTATGATGCAATGAATGTGGTTGATCATTCGAATATAGATGAAATATTAACATATGAAATTAAAAAACTATATGAAATGTTGAAGGCAACTGAAAGAGAAGCATGGGAAGATATTCCTTCTAGTCATTCTCAACTATTAGCTACTGCACGACAATTGAATATCAAGGCAGGACATCATTTCTTGGAATGATGTTACGATGACATTTGTCAATTGATGTCAGAGTTATTCCTTGCTGGTAACAAAATGATTCATAGCTTCTATAGTACAAAGAAATTGATTAGAAATTTAGGTTTACCCGTGAAAAAAAACTAATTGTTGTATAAATAAAGGCATGATCTTTTAGAATGGAGATAGTGAACTAAATGAATGCAGAATGTGTAATCACTCTTGTTATAAGCAGCGTAGTGAATATCATAGAAACGCTTGTATGTATTACTTCCCGTTAATTGATAGACTGCAACACTTGTATGTATCTATCATGCCCCAGAGGAGTCACTCCCGAAAAATTTCGGTAGCATCTCCCCTATACGGGTAACAATATGAATCCAGAATACATCACATATATACTCGGCCCACACGGCCGTAACAAAAATAGCAATTTAATATCCACACCCACGCAGTTTATAGAGGTACAGCCTCAGGCTGACCATACAACAATCATGACCACAAAATTTATAGTATTGCAGCCTTAGGCTGACTCAAAATGCAGAAATATGGAAAGAGACTCAAAAGGTCGCAGCGGAAAACACCCAAGACTAAAAATAAAAGCTCACGAGCCCGAAGGATAAGTCTAAAGTCCGAGTTCAAATATACAATGCCAAAATCCAAGTACAAACTCCAAGTAGTAGAATGAATACGAGTAAAACAACCAGAAAGGCACGACTATCCTCACATGGATGTGGGACCGATAGCAGACTCCACCAAGCGACATAATCTGAAAATGAGACGCTAACCTGAAACATAAACAGGAAACATACAGGGTAGTGAGTGCGGGTATAGAATAAGGACAGTGCATGGTATAAAAAATAAAGAAATCAAAAGATATACAGTCTTAACAGGAGATAAGAGTATGATCATAATCAACACTAAATAGTATACATACCAGTACTAGACCAACACCTACAGGTAATGTAAGGTATCTCCCCTAGGTATCCAAAATCATACCAACTGTAACATCTGTATAACTCAAGTCAACAGGTATATAAAATGAAAGTGCACATGTATGCGTCATGGCAATCATATGCAGGAAATCATATCTCAATCAAGTGCAACAATCATAATCACATGCATCTAGTATCTACTAAGCATGTATGCAAAATATCCATACGATGCACCGCGCACCAAATGCATGTGCATATGCATGCTCCATGGTCACCCCGCCTGCATCTCCAGACACCACGACCCCCGTATGTCCGAGAGGCCAGATAATGACAATTGTACTACTCTCCAGTACCACTGTATAAGCGTGGTCCGAGGCGGATAGTCTGCAAATAGTTATCTAGCTAAAACTGCGTCAGGGTCCTTGACTGCTCACAACACATAATATCACTAATCCCTCTGAGTGACCGGGTGGCACGACAGGACTAGCTCCACTCCATACCACCACTCCTCCACTGAGTAGCCAAATGGTCAACTAATATATGACTGACAACCTGCTCAACCACAAGGGAGACATTTGATTATCAACATGCAAGGTGAGATGATGAACATGATATACATAATCATAAATCCAACACAGTCATCATCTATATAACAACTAAATCAACACAAACCCCTCCGTATAAAGTCAAGGAAACAATCCACTCGACATACATATAACGAATACCTGGTCAATGCAACAACCCAATCAGAATGAATACATCCAACACAAGATGAACTCAACAA
>JBAMIE010214140.1:0-10091 GCA_037177295.1 Kaempferia parviflora
AATAAAAATTTAAAATCTAAATTTTACCTTTCTTCTAAGCTGCATTTTTTGGAAAGTAATCATCTTAGTGATTTGTTGTTGTATAGCCGAATGGGGAGGTTAGATATTTAATAAAACATTTTGTACCTATTGAGAATTGATCGTAAAATTTAATAGGATGTATTTGGTTTAATTTATCATGCATAACATTAATTATATGATTACCGGATAATGAAATATCTAACATTATAAAAAGCAAAACATAACTGACATTCAAATCAAATGCATAACTTTAGAGCAACCATCTATGTACATATCAAGTGTGCTAATTCAGGTGGGCATTATTTAAACATAATTGAATTATAAATTTGAATTATTTGATTCCGAGTATATTTATATTAAAATTATGAAAAAAATAAATAGAGTTTGGTTGATTGACAAATGGAACAATCGAATAGTTTGAATTTGACTAAAAATAATTTATCAACTATTATATTTGAGTTCGGTTAGAATTTAATAATTTAGAATATGAATTAAATATTTTTTTTTAATTGGTTCGAGCTCGTGAATTGCTCATTTCACTTGGACTATACTTTCATACAACGAATGTTTGAATAACATACACGTCTAATGTTTGAATTATAAGTGATACTCGACTGTCCATCAATATCTATTTGTATTTTTTTTAAATTTATTTGATGGTCAATAAAAATTGTCAAACAAAAGTAAGAGATTCAAATACGACTGGATGAGCAATCCTCGACTGGGCCCGCATAGTGCGATCCGTTTTACAGGCCGGGCCCGGTTAAAACTTCGTGGACATTTCCTCGCTCGCTTGTCACCGCCCGCGGCCTCTGTCCGTTCCGACATCTCTTCAATTCATCTTTCTCTTCCTCCTCCAGGTGATCGCACCAATTTCCTTCCTCTTCCTGACGCTCTCTCCCTACTCTTCCTCTTCCATCGTCCCTGATCCAGACAACTCCTTCCTCTCTCTCTCTCTCTCCCCTACGCATGCTGATTCCGTCCCATCCCTGCTCGCACGATCTATGATCCGTATCTACGATGGCTTCTGATGCAGCCCCCAACCGACTGCAATACCGTCACCTGGACCAAGCGGAGGTCGAGCTAGCCCATCTCAACGGAGATTCCGGCCCTCGAGCCAATGGATCTGGGGTTAGTATCCCCGTCTCTTTTCCCTCGGCCGCCGAAGGCGCCTCGCCGACCAGGACAGAAAGTAGCTTGAAAACGCTGATTCTTAGTTGCATGGTCGCTGCCGGCGTTCAATTCGGGTGGGCTCTGCAGCTCTCCTTGCTGACGCCTTATATCCAGGTGCAACCCGTTACACTAGATCTGATGGCTGACACATCAAATTATGGTGCTTGATAATGAATTATTGAATAGTTCTCTATTTCCGCTAGGTTTAGTATGGTGATTTTCACTCATTATTTAAGGTATGCTATGTATTCTTTGAGGAGTTATGAACGAAGGTTGCAATTTAGCAAAATGAAATTAGTGAAATAAGCTGACACCTTCTTTTAGCCTTTCAATTGCCCGAGTGATTATATTGATGGAGGTTCGGGGTTTCAATCAACAAGTGTTTTACTTTGGTGCATGGAGAAAGTTAACAATATCAGGGCCTTTTAATCTAAAAGCGGGTATAATGGGTACTTGGCAAGGAATATCAGGGCATGGTGACCAACCGATAGCCTAGGTGGCACTTGGCAATTGGCATGCCTAGGCAATAATTCAACTAGAAACTGAAAAAAAAATGTATTTTGTTTTTTATATATCTTCAGATTAACTAGAACATGTAGACATTATGAAGGTTCTTAATGTTTATAGATAAATCTTCATTCAATCGCAGTGAAGTCACAAGACGCTTTAAGATTTTTAATACATGACTGTACACACATAATATGAGATTGTTAACTTCACTGTGTGAATCCAACCACAAAATTCTTGCAGCCTCTTTGCAACCTGAACACCAGTCTTGGTACTTCATATGCTGGAACCACCATCATGAGGAATGATTGTAGTTCAAAAACTATTGACAGTAAACAATGCATCAAACTAATGATTTGTAGTTCAAAAACTATTGATTGACAGTGAATAGTGCACCAAACTAATCTATCGATACTGGAAAGTGTTAAATTTTAGTGGAATGAAAGATGAATGAGTATGACATAGAAAGATGACCAATGTACGAACAAGGAAATCTTATTTATTTTATATAGCAGTTGAAGAAAAAAGGAAAACCTTGGAAAATAGTTATGAACTTTGAGGATCCTTCATTTTCTCCATGTCAAGTGTTGACAATTGTTTCTGGGAAAACTTCACAAAGGTGAATAATTTTTCAATTTTCAAATTCTCTACTAGGAGAATTTGAGTTATAATGAACAATTATTTTTTACAATACTTGTCTTCAATTGTTTGCAACTACGTCACTAATACTTGCAAATTTTCAACTTTTTAGGTTTTCTTATTTGTCTAGCTGAAAATTTTTATAGCTATAAATTAACTTGACTTTGACTTTTGCAGACACTAGGAATAGATCATGCCTTTTCTTCATTCATTTGGCTTTGTGGACCTGTCACTGGTTTCATTGTGAGTATTCACAATTTATCTAGTCACAGCTTGATCTGAATACGGAGATTGGTGTATTTGTCAACTTTTTATGGAAAATTTAACATGAAGATTTGTTCTATGAATACCCTGGTTGGAATTTACATTCTCACAACTACTTTGATTGATGTCAATGCTTCCATGTCTTTTTTTTTCCTTTTCAACTCAATCATCCTGTTGGAAATAAATTTGAGTATTTTTTTTTATTACAATCTCATCATGGTTTTTATTTGTTTTAATACTATACCTATGCTTTATATTGATTCTTAGTAATTGTTATTAGGTTTTGGAATCTGTAATATTACTTGATTATATTTGTTAGTTTCCTTAGGTGATCTCTTACTAGAGGAATATTAACCTGCCATGTTGGCTTGCGAGAAATAATTTATTGAGCCCATTTAGGGAGTTCTTTTAGATGAGTACTAATTCAACCCGTATTTTATTGTTTGTTTGTATGGGGTACTTTCTTGCATTCCATTGAATTCAATTTTCAAATTGAAGTTCTCTGTTTCTTACTTCACTACGTTCTAGTTAAATCAAGCAATCCATCATGTGATGATCTCACTTCCCTATCGCTTTGGCTGGGTTTCTTGTCCTATATCTAGTCTCAGGAAATAGACCAATCCAACATTTATATTTTAAACACTTCCCTCTTATGTATGAACTGCTGCATTGGAATTAGGCGAGACTGACCCTACTCGAGCATGAATTGACTCAATTAATTCATTAGATATTTTTTTAAAATTAATATATACAGAATTCAAGCACACATTCTCATGCTAGGATTGAAGTTACAAAGAACAAGTGAAATATAAGTTCCTCCTCTCAACTTGCTACCATGTTAATTTTGACTAACAGGCTATTTATACCAAAATTCTAAATCCATTAGCAAAGAAACAGTATATGCATTCTGAACAAGATTTTTTTGCACTGCGGTACAAATGTAACAATGATTGGTCTGGAAATTTTCTTTCCAGATGTTTGGTGCTTTTGCTTTAAATCTAAACCTTATATACTAAATCTGAAGACATCTGTTTTAACTTTTTTTTTCCTCAGGTTCAACCATGTGTTGGGATTTGGAGTGACAAATGCAGCTCAAAATATGGAAGGAGGCGGCCCTTCATTTTTCTTGGCTGCATCATGATTTGTTTTGCTGTAAAATTGGGAACACTATCTGTTTTTTTATATGAATTAATTCACTGCCTTGATGTATCAAATTTAACTATATTGTGATTTAGGTTACCTTGATTGGGTTTGCAGCCGACATTGGTTTCTTTTTAGGTGATACTGATGAACATTGCAGGCAAGTCTTATGTAATTACTTTATAACAAAGATCAATGCTTTATATTACTATCTATTTCTCTACAAAATTGCAGTACTTATAAGGGTCGGCGGTGGCGAGCAGCTGCTGTTTTTGTGATTGGTTTTTGGATGCTGGATCTGGCTAACAATACAGTTCAAGTATGTTTCTACAAGCTCATCTACGCTTCCATTTATGCATTGCTCTAGTGTTTTTTCTAATTGATGTGGTTGTTGGTAGCTTATTAATCACCACAGTTTGTTGTTGGTCAATCTTCCACAAAGTATTAAAGCTGCATGGGGTTACATTGCATTGAAATATCAAACTGCAAGTCAGCCAATTATGCTTTATTGAGCACAAGCACAGATATCTAGTGAAGTTATTTGTTGGATCAATATCAAGTAATAACAACCTTTAAACTTCATGAATTTGTTTTGTTGGGAATAATTATTAAACAGATAAAGGTTAAAGAGATTGGATTATTAATGACATAGGAAATGAAGGAATAGTAATTGGCATATGTATAACTAACATCATATTTGACATGTTTAGTCTTGCTAGATTTTGGATGTATAACACTCTGAACCACGGTAAAGAACTTATTGCATTTAATATGAGCTTTTCTAATTTCTTTTACGTACCGGATTTCAGGGTCCAGCTCGTGCACTTTTGGCAGATCTTTCAGGTTAATTATATCCATTTCTTCTACTACATGACTGATTAACACTGCTGTCTATTTTTTATTTACTGAAGATAATACTAATTGAAAAAATTCCATGTGTTGTGATTTGATAGGTCCTGACCAGTGTAATTCTGCAAATGCAATATTTTGCTCTTGGATGGCTTTTGGCAATATACTAGGGTTCTCTTCTGGTGCAAGTGGCCTTTGGCACAAGTATGGTTCTTAAACTCTGTTCTTGAGTATTCTTTGCTGTATTTGATTTCCTTTTGGTTGACAGTTTAATTATATAACAAATATATACACATAGCTATAGCCACATAGATGAGCCTGTACATTCATAATTGTGCACAGTATGTACATTAGTACATATACATTCACATACATTTGGAGAGTACATTGATGGCATGTGAATTGATGTGTATGAATATGTAATTAAAGTACTAAATGGTTACATCTTTATTTATAAATATTCATAGCTTTTTTAGAATTCCTCAACTATGTAATATGGAGTGCTAAATGGTTACTTAGAAATTCTTCGCACATTGCAGTTACAAAACAGCCCCATTTCTTCATCAAGCAGTGGGGGAGCCACATGTATTTTGATTTTGACTTTCTTATTGTGATGAAATCTTCAATCAAGAAAAAGATTTAGATTTCCATTTTAAGCTTTCTTGTTTTCTTTTTGCTCCTCATAGGCAATCTTGGAATGCCATGTACCATCTATATAGATCTAAAAGGAGTTTTGTTTTGGGAGAAGAATGGACCACATAGATGAAGCTTTCCTGAAGAAAGAAATCATTAGCAATAATCTTGACTATGACTTAAAAATCTACCTGTATGTTTTAAGCAAAAATAAGTATGACTTTGAGACTTGCAAGCCAACCATTTTTTTTTTCAGAACTGAGTTTCCAATCTATACAAAGTCAATATTTTGCAATTCATCCATATACACCATCATAATAGTCTAGTGCATCATAATAGTCTAGTGGTTTTCACTTGTAGGTGGTTTCCTTTTTTGACGACGAAAGCTTGCTGTGAAGTTTGTGGGAATCTGAAGGCTGCTTTTCTTGTTGCTGTGGTCAGTTTTTAATTTTTCTTATGAAAAATCTTAAACATGAACCTCATAACTTGTTGACATTCTTTTACTTGTTCTTTGAAACTACATATTTTGGGAAATGTAGAAAGAATAAGTCATTTACAAGTTCATTGACTATAATTTTTTTTACCATTTAATCATCTATCATTGGCACTGAAATGAAGTTATCCTAGGCCAGTTATCATTCAATTTGGTTAACGGTGTGATTATCCCTGTATGTAGAATGGGATTGACTATTTGATGTATCATGCTATATATAACTAATTATTGTTCATAAATCTTAGGACTCATCCACCTCGCTGTGGCCTACTGAGGAATATACTCTCTTAATTTCAAGGGTGATTTCATCCTACTTATAAGATGACCGTGCATCAGATAAATAACTTTATATTAAAAAATTAACTCTCAGATGTTGTTCTCTATAATTTCTAATACTGCCTGGCAAGTATTGCGGTTCTTTTTAGTAAAACTGCATGACTTTATTGGCCAAGAGCCTTTTTATCATGTTAAATGAATCCTTCATATAGCGTCTTCATACTAATTGATTTCATTATCTTGACAATATAGTGGTTAGTCTGATACTGAAGTTTATTGTTGAAGACTATTTGTGCTTTTATTATCTTGTCATCTCTCTCTCTCTCTCTCTCTCACATCTAATTTCATGTGATGTTGGGTCGCCACGTCAGGAGCCACCACGCTTCCTGAGTTTATATGGTGGGCGGAATGTGGGGCCGTGCCATCCATCCCGAGATTAGTCAGTTCTTGCTGGATACCAGGTTACAAAAAAAATGTGGTGGTGTTTTGACAATGCTTGTCAGCTGATAGGGCCATTCCAGTCTACCAGGCCGCTATGAATTCCCTATTCGCATTAAATTGAATTCTGAGAAGCTTTTGGTTTGATGTAGTTGATTGAATTGAAAAATACGCTAGTCTATCGCTGTTTATCTTGCTCCTCAACACTTCCATATAGCATTTTCTCCACTTCTTTATTTGTGCGGTGGCAATTCAATGACTCTTCCAGATAATTTCATTGTTTGCAGGTTTTCCTGGTGTTTTGTATGTCTGTGACTTTATATTTTGCTAATGAGATTCCCCTGGAACCAAAAACTGTGCTAAATTTATCTGATTCCTCACCTCTCCTGGAAGATCCGGGACAGTACCAGGGCCAATCTGGACAAGATGGGGAGAAGATTGATAATGGTCAAATTTCACATATTAATTCTTCCATGGGTGGTAAAGGTGTAATGGAAGATTCTTTGGAATTTGAGCACAGCAATGAGAGCAATAAAATTGTGGCCTTTGATGATGGACCTGCTGCAGTATTGGTTAACATTCTTACAAGCTTGAGACATTTACCGCCTGGAATGCATTCAGTGCTACTTGTTATGGCTCTTACTTGGGTATGCCATTTGAATTGATGTTCATCAACACATCTTATTTTAACTTCACTTATCTTTCAGCTGGTGCTCTACCTCATGGTTCACCTAATTGACCACTTAATTTTTGTATACTTGTGTAGTTATCATGGTTCCCTTTTTTCCTCTTTGACACTGACTGGATGGGACGAGAAATCTACCATGGGGATCCAAATGGGGATGTTACCCAACAAACTGATTTTCAAACTGGTGTGAGAGAAGGTGCAGTTGGTTTGCTATTGAATTCAGTAAGATCCCATAAGCACATAGATTTTACTTCATCCAAATGTAATGTTTTTGTGGATTCGAGTAAATCCTGTTAAACCTGTTTTAGTCATATGCTGGCATAGCATGATAAAGGTGCTTCTTTGAATTAGAATGTGACTTGTTCCAGTATGAGAGACGCGTGCTTTGCCACTGGTAGAAAGGTAGTACAGATGAGCATTGGACCACGATATGGATTTTTATGTACACAATAAGCTGTTTCACTGAAGTTTGTGATTGCTTTATATCTTCCTGCAGACCATTGTACAATTATTGAGTCCAGAGTCCACCAGGTTGTTAAGTTAGAGAATAATGTAAAAAATTCTGGTAGTCATGCTTTCCTGAAATGGTTAAATTATATTTTGTTCCACATTAATTTTCAGATAGAAAATTATTAAATTCTAAAAACATTTGAATTTTGGTGGAAATCTAGTTGTGGAATGTAGTTTCTCTGTTCATTATTGAGTCATGATTGTTCACCAATTAATTTAGTCAAACATTAAAGGCATATTTATTGAAACAATTTTTTGACTGAGATTTTACTTCCAACAGATAGTTCTGGGAGTTGGCTCTTTCTTTGTTGATCCAATGTGCCGAAAAATGGGGCCAAAATTAGTATGGGCTATGAGCAATTTTACAGTCTTTATCTGTATGGCTGCCACTACGGTCTTAAGTTTACTGTCTATTAGCAAAGACTCAAGGCATATTCAACATGTTATTGGAGGCAACAATACAATTAAAGTGGCTGCAATGGTTATTTTCTCAGTTCTTGGTTTTCCTCTATCTGTAAGTGTCAATCTGCACAGACATATATTTAAGACATTTTTATAAAATGTTTCATCACCCACATATATTTTTTATTTTATATGTCAGATAACCTACAGTGTGCCATTCTCTATGACTGCTGAGTTGACTGCTGGAACTGGTGGTGGACAAGGTTTGTTTGTGCCATCATCATCTATACATTTCCACTTGTACCTTTTTTTATTCTAAAGTGAAATTGATTCTGCAGGACTGGCTACTGGAGTTTTGAATCTTGCAATCGTCATTCCTCAGGTTTCTTTACTGTCTACTTTTTAGTAGTTATGACGTAATGAACAGCACATTTGACCATAAAGTTCCTTTAAAATTGTGGGCTCCATATTTTTTCTACTATATCCTGTAGATTGAATTTATTTGTAGGAGTCTAGTTCAAACATCTAAGAAAAGCACTAGTTTTTTCTTGGATTCCTTCAGTGTTTCTTTGCTGTTGTACAAAGCTGAAATGTTAGAATGGATTTGGACTGCTATAGTATCGAGAATGGAAGTGCTAAAATTAGATGCTTGCAAAACGAAAATATTCTACGCTCTTCTGGGTAAAGCAAGTAGTAGGAGATGCTTCCAGTTAAGAGTTAAGAAATAGCAGTGGATCATTAAGAACGAGGTTCATTAATTAACTTAGTATAACCTTTATACTCTATTTTAAATTAGCAGTGTTAAAAGAATCTCATATCTAATACAATATAGTATTTCCCCTCTCAAATATAGATGTGTTAGATTTTCATGTTTGGGCTGTTAAAATGATAATGTGATGTTGACATGCCATTACATCTTGTGGATCAGGTGCATGTCAACAAAGACATCTACAAGTTTAAAAGTAGATTATATTTTTAACATTAATTTCATATTGATATGCGCGTCAATCTGTTGGCTTATTGTGCCATTACCATGTTAGCATCATATCATCATTTTAGTGATTAGAAGATGAAATTTAACTTGTGTAATACATAAAACCAGTATGATGTGCTAAATATGAAAAATGTTATGTCAGTATCATTTAATGTGTGTTATATTTGAAACAAAAACGGGACAATGTTCTAGATTTGAAAAAAGAAAATAAGTATGCCGTTGTACATCCACAAATAAACATTATTCAAGTGCATGACTTTACAATTGCAATTTTTATTGCAGATGATTGTGGCGATTGGTGCAGGACCTTGGGATGCCATTTTTGGCGGAGGAAACATCCCTGCCTTTGCTCTAGCTACCATCTTTTCTTTCGCTGCTGGCATTCTTGCCATTCTAAAGCTACCAAGTCTCAGTTCCCATACTTCGGTCGGCTTTCATGGATTTGCTTGACTTCCTACCAACACAAGTTCTACAATAGGATTTTGTATGTTAATGCCTCATCCCATTCATATTCATATTCGTTCCCAATTTATTTTATCATTTATAGATGTATCTATGTTGAATAAACATTCTTCCACCTATAAGATATATAGGGAGTTAAGATCAAATGCCCATACTAGTCTTTTCACTCTAGGATCGATACTTGAATATGAAGATTTTGTATTATAGCTATTCTGTTATTACACGTTTCTGCTGTAAGCGTTTTAATCAATTAGAATATCAATTGGTATCAGTTATTTTACTTGCAAAGAAAATAAAGTAGTCTATTTTCTGGCTACCATACTTTGAGGTCAAGTCAACTATTTACATTTTCCTCTTTTTTTTTTTTGTTGATAATTTGTGGAAACAAGTCTCTTTTGACCAAGATGAATTTTGAACTTGAGAACTAATCTGCAAAATTATATTATTCATACATCCCTTTCAATTTGTGGGTTTTGTCCTAGAGTATTTGGATCTGCATGAGACATGTGGTTTGATCTTTGCAATAGGTTACCTCTTCAATCTCAAATGTTGCTTAAAAAATGTTATAATCAGGCTCTCACCCACATTTTCTGAAATTATAT
>JBAMIE010214150.1:0-10091 GCA_037177295.1 Kaempferia parviflora
TTTAGACTTAGTCTTTTTCTTTTTTTAGTTTAGGGTTTATGTTCTCTATATAAAGACTTGTACTTTTTATTTCTCATATACTTTTGGAGATTTAATAAGATGGCTAGCCTTTTTCCTCATCTTAATTTCTACAGTTTGTACTTCCTTTGCATATCGGCGTATATTCTTTTGGGTGTGCTCTTCGCAGATTTTGAGTCAACACGGAGGGGCAGCAGATGTAGAGTCGGACGTAGAGGCCGGTGCCGAGGTCGATGAGGACATCTTTGGAGACGACGCCGGTGGCAGGGTTGACGCCCGCGTCGACGTAGTCGGTGCCGATGAGGCGGTGGACGCGGCAGCTCTTATAGAGGCAAAGGAAAGGCGGGAAGTCGAAGACTATCTCCGAGTTCGGGTCCATGGCTGATGATTGAATTGCTCTTTCACCAACTTCAACCTCATCCTGCAACCTGCAAGCAGCCTCCCTTCCCTTCCCTTCCCTTCAGAAGAATGGAGAAAGACTGAAAAGAGAAGTGGTGTCGCTTCAAAAACATATATTTTTTTACTATTCATGGATAATGGCATTAATTAGACCGATCGAAAACGCTAAAATAGAGGGGTGAGTGTCTGAGCCGTGTCACAAAATATGGGCCCAAGTCTTTTTTTTTTTTAGAGTTTGATCCGTGGATCGAAGATGATGGGCCTCAGGACCGTGAGGGAAAAACGAATTGTGCATTGGCCCTCGGAACTATGCATCTATTACAAAAACTTTAATTTTTAATATTCTTTTATTGTCAAAATTCCAAGTGAACATACATACCACCAGTTGCTAATCTCTTGTTTCTGGATTTGTCAAAACAGATAAAGCCTTGCAAACTGCAGGACTTTTGAAGCCTTAATTTTCACCGTGTTGCCATGCATACAAGTGATGAAGAAGCCTAGCTAGCTGGAGATCATCTTTTGTGTTGTTTCAAACCGCCCAATTTTCAACTGTGCGTGCGATGCGATCGAACATTAATCCCAAGGTAGTAGACAAATTACAAGTCAAGAGAGATATCCAGCAGGTCATGGAGGATGCATGGAGGCAGAGGCAAGGATGAAGCTAGCTAGCAGAGTTCACTCACTCACTCACTCACTCTGGGGCTGTGCGTAGCTTTGGCGAGGGTGTGCACGTCATGCACCAGCAGTAGTACTCGATGAATATTGAATGCATGCATCAGGACAGAGCTGTGCCAAGACTACTGCAGCATCATGGAAGCATGCTACGCTGCAGAGTGCAGGCCAACGTCTCCAGTCGCAGATACCTCAAAGGGAAGAATTAACGCGACGCAGGAGAAGCAGCAGCAGCAGAATCACGGAGATGAACAGTGGTTTAATTTACAGCTTTGTTTTCATGAAGTCAGACTCATTCATGATCAGAGTGAGATTTATTTATAGATGAACCATCGCCACATCAAATTATTTGGTTACTACGTACGGAGATCATTTTTTACTATAGGTTTGAAATTTTGAATATTGGAGAAATAGACAGCAAGTATCATTGTCCTTTTACCTCCTCTGCTTCCATGATCCTATTCTAAATGTATATATATATCTCGAGAGCAAGAATAAGGAAAGCCTTCGAGGCAACAGCTATACATGTCACATAAATGAATTGAACAATGTGATGTGGAAATATCAGAAACCATGTGGAAAACACACACACATACATAAATTAACTGGTAGATAGATGATTAATAGGCATGATTAGCAGCTAGCTAATGGTTTGATTTTTCTTTTTTTTTTCTTGTTTATATATGTCTTTGCTCAGTCTGTGAGCGCAACGGATGGCTCTGCTCTGCTCTTCAACTCTCTCTCTCTCCCACCTGAAGTTAATTAGAAGACAAAAGCAGCACTATTTCCCACCCGAGATGGGCCAAACATTGTTGGTACCAGATCGAAGCCATTAAAAGAGTCCCATTCCCAACGATCCGAACTCAGGATCAGATCATCACGAATTGAATAGGAAATTTATATATAATTTCCTCGCAAAATTACACAGATTAATGAGAGAGTTAATGCCCATAGACCTAACTAATTCTTACAAACAGCGAGCCTGCTAATGTCTAGGAATTGAAAAGATTGAAAAAGTTCCAGCAGTTACTTAAAATCAAGTGAAAGAACTCCACCTCGATGAACAAACAAAACACCAACATAGAGATGGAGGAGAGAGAGAGTGAGAAAGAGAGCAAAATCTTACTATATCGCTAGATTAATTAGTGTCGTTGATCAACGTTTTGCCGATGTTGCAGCATCCAGATCGAGCTAGCTCCTCTGTTCTACGTATCCTCCTGGAAGCCACATGAAAGAAATGAGATCATGAGTTTTTAAAGTTAATTTTTGGATGGTAAAAATGCCGAAACGGACCTGCATTGCTCTGTCGAGATGCGCATCTGCGTCCCCCGCAGCACCTTCGCTTTTATCTGTCTTCTTCAATGCGGAGCCACGCGACTTCTTGAGCCCGAGAAGCTCCTTCCACTTGATGGACGCGCCCTTCGGCGGCCTCTCCCTGCCGTATCCTCCGGCGGCGGCGATTACAGCGCCGGCGTCATCTTTTTCCCTGAGCTCGTCTCGGAGGGTGGTGAGGCCGCCGCGGCCGCTGGAGCCGGCGGCGTAGGGGTCCCTGAGAGGCAGCAGCCTGCCCTTGGAGAAGAGCTGGTCGGCAGTGATCATCGGATGGCTGCCGACCAAGAACTCAAAGTTGGGGTCAGGCGGCGAGCCGGCTGGGGCGCGCGCCGTCGGTACCTCCATCAGGAAGTCGCTAGAGAAGGAGATGCGGGGGCTGGCCATGGGCGGGCCGGAAGGTGCGCCTCCGCCGCAGTGACTCTGGTGATCCGGGTTGAACATGTGTCGTCAATATTATTGCATGTCATCCATCACAACACAGCCCTCGCCTTTGCTTACCTTTTTATCTTCTCGTGAGATATTTAAAAACATATACCAATCTAGTCCAGTCCGCCCCAAAAAATATTTTATGAATACGTACAAACAAGAGAGATGTACTTCGAGGGATCTGTCTGTGACTATTTAGGACGCAGTAGATGTCTCTCTGTATGCAGTTGTCTCAAATTAATAATTACGTCTCAGAATTCATTAATGCATGCATGGGCTGCAGTGTAAAATTGTCTAGCAATAGCACCTAGATATATGTATATACAAAATATATACAGATACGTCTCCTAAAACAGAGATAATGTATGTATGATCGGATCAAAGAATCAAAAGTCGTATTCATGCATGCAGCGAGAAGATGCAGATCTTTTTACTATGCATTAATTGGAGCAGGACTTATGTTTTGTACGCTTAAAGCTGCCAATCTTTACTTCCATACATGTACTCCTCATTCCTCTTTGAAATTAGTTGTAGAGGATCTTTTCTTTCTCGGAAAAAGAGAGTTGCCTAATTTCTGTTCGAGTCGAGTGCGAGTGCGAGTCCTTGTCCGAATCTTTATGCACGCCATGCCAAAGCATATTTTTCGGTCCTTTTGATCAATTTCTGGTGTTGAAAAAAAAAAAAACATGAACAAGTTTAGGACAAACAAACGATGCTGCTGAATGAGAGAGATGAGAACAGAAGAAGAAGACGACGACGACGGCGTTTGTATGGTGGTTGTGGAAATGAAGCCGAGCATGAAAACAGTAGCCTGGCGCTCAATATGTCAAAGCCCCTGGAGACGGAAAGAGTGAAAGCGAATGGAGTGCGGATTGACTGGGTCAAAGTGAGAGGACCTCTGATTGATGGATATCTCCTATCCATCTATCTCCCTCACCCTCTGTTCTTCTTCCCTCATCTGGCTCAGCCTCAGTTGAGGCTGAGACAGCAGAGATGGTGGGTGCGGTGCGTTGACTGGTCAGGCAAGGGCAGGGGAGGGGGTTGTTTGCTAATGGGGAACGCGTGAGCTGGCCATGCCGACAAGTTGATAAGGCCACATGGTCCGGAAGAGATCTCTCGCTTTGTTTCCTTCCGATTCAATAGAATCTAACACTAAAACACTCTCGTCGGCCTTCGTCTAGGCCAGGCCCTCCTTCTGTGAGTGTGTGTGTTTTTCTCTGTTTCTGTTTAATTCCGAAAATGGCAATGACCCTCTTTATGTTTCAAATTGCTTGCTTGCTGCTTGCTATTAAATTCGAATCAGAAAGACAGGAGGACCATATCAAATCAACTGATATCTAGTGAAATATATAATTTCTTCTTGTTTTTTTGGCTGCGCAGGCTGTTGGCTTCAACCCGGCGCCCATCATAGTTCATAGCTAGCTGATGGGATACCCATCCACTCCTGCGAAAGACACGTTAAATGGCATTGATTGCCCTTCCTTCGCCTCGCCAGGCATTCAATTGTGTGACACACCATACATACACTACAACGCAAACAAGATTTCAAAATAACAGAGCTGGCAAATGTACTCGCACCAAAAGTTTCAGATACCGCTCACATCACATGCAAGCCAACGTTGCAGCAGGGCAGGGTCAAAGTTGGATGATTCCTCTAACAGTTGCAGCAATGCCGAGGAGGGGAGTGACCTTCATATCACAGGGCAGGGGGCTTTGTCTCCTTCTGCCAGGCCTCCTTCCCCTCCCTGTGCCAAACAATTCCATCCATCTGTACCGTAGCCAGTTCCCCTTGGGGATTTTTGTGCCCTCGGAGTGCTACCTTCTCCAACCCCAACCCTGCCCTCCCCTCTCCTCGCCTTCCCTCCCCTTCCTCCCTCCCTCCCTCCCTCCGTTGCCGATTCCAAGGACCAACCCATACTTTTTTTTTTTTTTTTTTTTTTGTATGTATAAATGTAACGGTCCGTCCCCAGTGGATAAGGCCACTGCTTCTGCTTCTGCTTCTGCTCCTCAAGTTTGGTCAATGGTCAACTGTTAACGACAGCGATTGCGAACTCAGAGAATCTTTTAACGAGTAGCTGACTAGCTGTTTAGGAGTAACTAATTCCAGCAAAAATATTGAAGTTTCTCGGAACTTGCATGCCTCGGTGCGCTGAACCAGCTGCATTGAGTTTGAGGAACAGCAGCAAAAGACAGGGATGCTGAGTCTTTTTAGGAGTAAAATAAACTTACCCTCTTCGCTTAGGATATTAATTTAACGTGTTTTTCATGAATCCAATCGCAAAAAATCACTGCGCTCGTTTAAACTTAACTTACTCATCAGGAGTTTGCTATAATGCAACGTGGATAATCTTCTTGACCAATTCAACTTTTCTTTTGAAACTATTAGAAGCTGTGGATTATAAATAGTCAATCCCTTAATGTGATAAAAGGTGATTTCGCTCGTCTCTGCCTCTGCCAATCCGTCTCAGAGTCAATACGGAAGAGGTAAATCACGGGTGGCTACTAGCCATAAGTGCAAATGGTCAAGACATGGGGGAGGTATATGCTCGGGTACGCCGAGATTCGACCTCTAGACCTCATGTGGTAAGATGCTCTAATACCATTATTGATGGTTGATTCTTTGATGATGCATGTATCTTTAGATTTCATGTTTCCACGGGAGGGACTGATGGCTAGTAGGTGTTGCCACCAATGAGGTCTGGGATCAAATTCTGATGAAGCTAGGTGTCTGCCCTCCCTTATGCACTAGTCACTGTCTGGGCTAGTAGCCCCCGTGATTTACCTCCTTCGTATTGGCTCTGGGACGGATTGACAGAGGCGCTGGGGGCGAGCGATTCACCTTTTGCCACCAATGTATCTCTATATTTCATGATCAAAATTGTAAACTAAACACTTACGATGTCTTCACCGTTGATTCTTGAACTTGTTGTCAAAAAGGACAATCATGATACTGTTGGAAATTCCTTTCTTTTTGAAACAATTTCGGCTTTAATTATTCTACATATTAGATCCAATCGAATAACAGTGGAAGCGATTACATAATTTTATAAATCGTAATCGATCATATGAATATAAACTAATGATGAAATTAAATTGATAATATGAATATTTTATATAAAACTAGCCTTTTGTAGATTTCTTCCCTTTTTTGAATCCGAGACGTATAGAAACTATAGTCTTCCAGTATGATCCTTCTTGCCGATGGCAGTGTATGGCACTCGAAAATATAAACTCTAGAAATCAATATGTATTTTCTCTATGCTATTTTCAAATCATGAAAACGTTGGCTTGCCCTTTTTTTACTAGAACATATCTATATTTATAGAATTCAAAAACTCCAAGACTTGTTCTAGCATAGATAGGGATAGGATTCTCAAACATGAACTTTTCAAATTTGATCTTATCAATTAGATATTAAATAATATATAACATATTCTCAACATACTTAAATATTATTAATATCTATTCGGATATTACCATAATAATTTAAATTTGTAATTAACTCATAATCATAATTTAGATCTAATCATATTTAATTATAATTATCTATAAGCCCTTGAACAAATGTAAATATTTTTCCATTTTTACATATGATTTCTAAATCATATTTCTAGTCCATCAATTATTAAGAAGGTGTATTCGGGACCATGGACTGATAATTAAAAGCTCTAGTAAATTAGATAAATAATTAACTCTTTGATTAATTTATCCAACTTATTAATTCCATTATTACTCCACTAAAAAAATGGAATTGCACTCTTTTTTTCATTATGAAATATTTTACTGCACTAAAAGAGTAGTCCATTGATTTAATCATTGCATATAGATTAATCCTCCATTGACGATTCATAATTTGGAGCTAGGTATATTCCGCTTACCTCTCCAATTACCTTTTTATCCTCATCTACCATTAATTCACTAGTGAGTGATTTAATTTATAACTAAATTATAAATTAGTTGGACCCAACACTCGTTCCAAAATTAACAAATGAGGGAATCGGCCTTCTACTTTCCACAGAAAGGAATGAATTCCATATCTATGAATTCATATTCCCAGCCAATCATTTCAAATATAAATCTAAAATGCAAGTGTTGAGAATGCATAATTATAAACTTTAAACAAGCAAATTAAGAATCATACTGGAATGAATAGGAGTATATAATTACGTCAGGATTAAGATTTATCCATATATGATCATCTTATGATTTAATTAAAATTTCATATTAATATCAAAATTTATTATGAAATAAATAATTAAATCGGTCCAAGTCCTATATAATCTCATTATATATAAATGCCCCCATCTAGATGTCTCTACATCAATGGTCTGGATAAGACGGTCACATTCATAATGTTCATGGGCTATATTACTGATGCTTTAATTAAAGACTCCATACTTTAATTAATTTCATCACGGACTCATTTAAATTTATTATCCATAATTTTAATTCTCTTACATATATACTAAAATTATGGTTACATCTAATAAATTAGGGATTTTACTATGATATTCAATACAATAAATTTCAAAAAAAAATTGTTCAATAATAAATGTCACATTTATTCAAAAAATAAAAACATAGTACTTTTACAATGTGTTAAGGCACTATGCCCAACAAATACGAAATCAAAAAACCCTCTTTTGTTCACAAACCAAATCTCACGTTGTTCTTCCTCTCACTGATGATCTTTTCTTTTTGATCGCTTAGACATATTCATAGGAAGGAAAGTGGCAAACATTTTCCTCTTCCTTTAACTTGTGCTATAATTGCATTTAATGGCGAAGTGGAGAGGAATGGACACCCTTTCAACGGTTCGTTCGACCCTATCAGGACATGTAATGCCTGAACTAATTCATTGATCAACACGTGTATCTCTTTTTCCTTTTTTCCAAAAATTTTGAATCTCTTAGTTGTACTCCTCTTACCAACTCATATGTTATTTTTTTTTCCTAAAAAAAACCTTCTTAATCCAACTATTTGACCGAAGATAGCTTCCACCAGTCGCCAACGAACGCCCCTTGTCGAGGAACGACATAGTTCCGCCGCCACCGTCGTTAGAGATTCTCCATTTTTTTACAATAAGAAAGCGGTTCTCATTTGAAAGAAAAACACCACATTTTTTTAGGCGGTCATTTTTTTTAACATTTCCGGCAGCCCGTTTTAATAGCTATTGTAGATCTAAACCTTAAGATTCAAAATTTTCCTCACAAAGTGGTGATTTCTGACCAGTTCTCAATTTTTCCTCACAACATCGGCTATTTGTAGCTCTAATTGTGTTAAATCAAATTGTTTAGAGGTTGATATGCAGCTCTCAATTTTACAGCTGAAAAATGGTTTCTGAGCATTTACCTCGTCATCTTGTATCCTTTGTAAGTCTCTTGTAGCCCGGCTGGAGGAGTTAATAATCCTATAATTATTAAATCAATATCTCAAGCTAATTCTAGCAGGGATTCAATGTTAGTCTAATTAAAACAAAAAACAACATAAAAAGAAAAAGAGACAAAGATTTAATTGGTTACAACCTACGTGTTTGTTAATCTAAGGCAGTTAAAGCTTACTAGCAAATGCTCCTTTGTTGAAGGCGGAGAAGCTTTTTACAGACACTTAAGCTCAGAAACAGACTAAGAGTTGATTACAGAAGTTGTATTGAAGTTATATCTTCTTCCTAGCTCAAAAGGCCTTTATATAGCATCTGAAAACTCTATCCCGAAGGCTGAGGGCGCCTTCGGGGTCACTCAAGGCGCCTTTAGCTTAATAAGGTTTTATTCGCGGAGATAAAATCTTATCTGCGGTAAACGTACGCTGACTAAACTTTGAAGGCGCCTTCAGGGCCTGAGGGCACCTTCCCGCAAAGTGGGAGGGCGCCTTCAATTCGTTTGGATACGAGCGCACGCGCGGAGGCGCCTTCCATTCACTTGGAGGCGCCTTTTTCGAAGCTAGCAGCTCCGTTTTCTTTTCCGATCGCTCCGTTTTACTTCCGATCGATTCCGATAACTTTCCGGTCACTTGGGTGATCTCGAACATCCGGAATAGGGCTCACCCGAACCCAGTTTCCGTCCTTTTCCTCGAGCAAGCTTCCTCCCGGCTTCTCATCCCTCGGAATGTTGTGCACGTCCTTTTCGTCCGCCGGTGTACTCTTCCGCAACTCCCGTGTCCCTCGAATGCACCGAGCTGTCGACTCTCTCCTGCGCCATCCTTATCGACCGCTGCGTCTTTTGCCCGACTTCTTGTGATCCTAAGCTCCTGCACTTAGTCAGAAGTTTAGAAACACACAGAACCTAACTTAATTTGGTTGGTCATATCAAAACTATCCTGGGGACCAACATTCTTAAGGTTTAAAATATTGTAAGATAGATGTTGGAGTGATTGTATTCCAAAGGAATCGTAATATTTACCTTTTGCTTGTGTAAATTGTTCGTCCCCAGGATAGTTTTGATATGAACAACCAAGTTAGTTAGGTCCTGTGTGTTTCGAACCTTATGACTAAGTGGGCAGGAACTTAAGATCATGAGAAGTCGAGCGGAAGACTGGACGAACGAGAAGGACGATACGAGAAGCGAGTCGATGGGCTCGGTGTGTCTGAGGGACGAGAAGTCACGGAAGAGTACATCGGCGGACGAGAATGATGCGCATAGCGGTCGGAGGGACGAGAAGCCGGGAAGGAAGGCTGCTCAAGGAGAAGGACGGAAATTGGGTTCTGGTGAGCCATATTCTGGATGTCCGAGATCACCCAAGCGATTGGAAGAGTGCGGAGCCAAAGGGAGCAAAAGAAGCTGTTGTTCCAGCCATTGGAAGGCGCCTTTAGCCTTGCTGAAGGCGCCCTGGAAGAAGACGCCTTCAGGCAATCTGAAGGCACTCTAGAAGGCGCCTTCAGACAGGTGGAAGGCGCCTTCGGGTCACGGTTAGAGACTACTTGAAGCAGATAAACTTTTATCTGCTCGGATAAAAGTTTATCTGCCCGGAGGCGCCTTCAAGATGGCTGAAGAGATCATATTTCTAGGTCAGAGACCTAGAAATCCGACGAGATTAGATTTCTAGGTCCTATAAAAGGACCCCTTGAGCTAGGAAATCAACAACAATTACTCTATAACTTCTGCATACAATTCCTAGTCTTGTTCTAAACTTTTAGAGTCTGTAAGATGTTTCTCCGCCCAACTGAAGGAGTGATACACCCACAAGTGTATGGGAATATCGAAGTAATATAAAAGATTTATCGTATCCACAGGGAAGTGATATTTCAA
>JBAMIE010214161.1:0-21901 GCA_037177295.1 Kaempferia parviflora
TAGCTGCACCAACAAAAGTTAGATATTATGTTAATCTAATCTGTCTATCAAGTGTGCATGATAATAACTTAATAAGGTTAAGAGGACCGAAAAACTAAACCAAAACATCAAACTAAAGTCCAGCTAGGTTGATAGCTGGCACGAAGTCCAGGTTGGTTGAGATCTGGCGGAAGAAAGCGCAGTTAGGTTGACAATTGACTGAAATCCAGATCGGTTAAGATCTAGCAGGAAGCCTTGGTGGGTCAAGTGACTTATTCAAGGATGTCTGCAATTAGTAAGTGAAGGTAAGCAATTGGAGGAGGGATCCAGTGAGGACGTGCTCCCGGTTGAGGGAACAATAGGCGTTGGTCCAACCTAGAGTTTTAGTGAACTCAAAATCAGAACAGGACGGTTCGATGACGGTCAAATATTACTACTCTTCTTTACATGTTATCACTTGTTGGGCTAACCTTACTATGAAAGAAATCAAAAGGCAGAAAAAGGTGGTCCAGGTGTTTGGACTAGTTCGGACGCCAGGAGGTGGATAGATCTTCAAAGATAAACTTTGTCGGAGTACAACCATGTCAGCACTCTAGGTGCCTCGGGGTGGTTCAGGCACCCGGATGTGGATAACTCTGCGATCGGATAGGCATAGTTGGGGCGGCCGGGGACGATCCGGGCGTCTGGAGGTGACCTATAAAATGGAGTTCGACTAGCAGCTTTAGAACATAACTTACTCGGACTTTCGTATTTACGCGCTGCTTTGAGAAGACTGTGACGACATCGAAATGCTGCTCCGACAACTGATGATCAAGATATTGTAATTCTACTTCTCTATTGTCGGTAACTTTAATTTTAAAGTTCATGTACTTAAAAATTATAACTCTATTTTTGAACTGATAGTGATTGCCCAACGAAACTACTCAACAAATGTGAGCCTTGGAGTATGAGTGGCTGAAGGCTCAAAACCAAGTAAAAGAAACCTGTATTAGTATTTGCTTCTTTTTCTTTTCTTTTTCCGCTGCATTGGTTTAACTCTTTATTTTAAAAAAAAAAATGATGAAAGTTATTCATTCCTTCTCTAACCCTCTCTAACTTCTTTTTTGATCCTTCACCTGACTCCAAAATGCCCTTGATTGGATTCTCGACTACAAACAATAATCGATTCCACGGGATCCCCGACTCTAAACAACCCCCGACTCTAGATTCCCATATCCATATCAGTATACCCAACTTCTGACAGATAGGATGTCGAGCCGTTACTCTTGGAAGATACAGGTAATATAACTGCTATTTCCCGAAGAACATGGGAAACACAACTGTTTATCCCGGAAGAGGTGAGCAACATATATAATCATTTATTTCAAAAAACGTGAATAACATATGCATGAATCTCAGGATGAGTAAGGAACATGGGCACAACCACGACTCTATAAAAGATTACCCGCCCCGTGGGCGCAGGTACACGCTACTTCAATTCTTTTCTCTTTAGTAGCCTCTCCGCTAACTTGAGCGTTGGGGTGGTTGCACAGGGGCACCCCGATCGTCATTCTAATATGTTGATTGTCAGGATAAGCCTCCACGTGTGTTTCCCTGATTTATCATGGTGATTGTGAAAAACTTCTGTGGGACTAAGCCTATCACCCGAGGATTAGTCGGGCCAATGACTGGATACCTAATGCCAACTATAAAAAATAAAAAATAATATAATTGATTTGAGAAATTAATTTAAAATTTTCTTCATTGATATTGTAATTTTGAAGAACATAATCAAGTTGTGAAAATAGCCCCTTACAATGTTGGATAAAATTTTATATAATAGATTTAATTTGAATTGATTTTTTTTTTCTAAGATCCACATCAGTCGGAGCTTTTGCACTTAATTGTCCTCTTATTGATGAAATTGTGATTATTTTTCATGTTAATTTAGGTATTTAATTTTTAAAATCAATTAATTTTTAAGATATTTTCATCGATTGCTATGATAAATTTGAGAAGTACAAACGATCATGACGAATAATCTAACATCATGAATAATTCAAATATCGTGAACGTATAAGATGAATCCTCTCATGCACCCGTCCTATCTCTTATAATTGCGTCGTGTCCTTGATGGACGATAGATAGGGACGATGATGAGAACATCACTCACACTCCAAAGTTGAAATCGTTGTGGATCTTGATGGTTGAAGTAGCGTCGTTGTTAGATTTTCCAATTGCATCGTCGCACATCGTGTTTTGTCAATATTTGGCTTTAAATTTCTCCACGTGACTAAAAAACATTAAATGTTAAAGATTTTTTTTTAAACATAAAATTATCTTCCAAAAACGCATTGTATATTATTTGAAATGGCTACTAAAGTTAGTGTGAACTTTTAATAGTTTTTAACAATTGCATTATAAACTTTCAATTTTATCAAATATTTACACATCCTTTAAGATATTTTTTAATGGCATTTATTATTGAATTATTTTAAAATAATAATGAAAGGCAACATGGATTTTATTATGTTTTAAAGGATTATTTTCTTTACTTAAAAAATACCTATCACACACGAAAAAATTAAATTGACCTAAAGAATATAAATAGTTCTCTATTGTAACAATATAAATTATACTATTTTATTATAATCTAACTTTCAGAAATCTTGATAATATAGTCAACTAATTATATGTTATTAATTTTTTTTTAAAAAAATTTGATATTCTTTTTAATATAAAGTATGTGCACTTTATTTATTATTTTTTGAAACGAGCTGTTTAAATTGAACAAATATTTTGTTTATATAATTTAATCCCCATGTCACTTTGCGCTGGCAGCGGAGGGGTAGATTTGACATTAAAATTTAATTTTGTACTTCCTAAATCGGTCATTTGCAATTAATGACAATTGTTTTCTAAAATTGATTTAACCGGTTGCTCAGATTAATTTGGTTTGAATAAAATAATAATAATAATTAAATATTCTCTACATGCACGGAATATTTAATCGATTAATAAAAAATTATAATAATTATATTCTGAGAGGAATATAATAGAATAATGACTACGATTATTAGTATATAATTATGTGGGCCCATCTCAGTCATTGGACAACGGATTGGTTTCTTTATATGCATTTAATTAAGAGTGATTATTAAACAACAGTTTGCGGACTTTTTTTTATGCATTTACTTTAGAATTAATTATTTTTTGGCACTTTACCAAAAGACACACATAAATTATAAAATTTTCTCAAAAAAGTTACACTTTGATATATTTATCAGAACATTTTTTTAATCAAAGATCATATTTTTGGTTTTAAAAATTAGTAAAAATGGAGGGTGTTTAGACAAATTCTGTTTTATTTTAATTTAATCTGGAATAATATTTTATTGTATGGAATATTTTATGGCCCTATTAAAATATTTGTGTGATAATAAAAAAGGAAGTCGGTCGTGGCCTGGTGGGTGTGGGGCCGGCTGACGCCACTGGGAGACACGTATGGACGTGCACGAGGACAAAAGGAGGGCAGGAATAGATGTGAGAGAAACCGAAGCGGGAATCTCCCGCCTCCGAAGCATATCTGGGTCGCGACGCACCGTACGATCTGTCCGTGCCAACGGACCTGCCTGCTTCGGGACTCTCGAGCACGAGACCCGAGGATACCAGCTCGGCCCGAGCTCCGATCTCCACGTCAGCGTGAGGATCCAACGGCGGGAACCTGCTCTACGCGGATGATTCTACGGATCACAGCCGTCCGCTGCGCTCCCGCTCGCTTTCCACGTGGGCCTCGTGGGCGACGAGGACAGGACGAGGGGCGCTAGAGAGACGGTGCGAAGCTTCACGAGTGGAAATTATGCGGCACGCCCGGCAACTGGCGACTGGCTGTGGCCAGTCGCGGCGAAGATATTCGGGGCCGTGCCGTTGGAGGAGACGGACACGTGGCGGTTGGTTGGCTCTCTGGTCGCTATTTTACTGGCCTGACCGCGCGGATGTCGCCACGGTGGCGCGGCCCAAGCTGGGCCGTCGGTTGGGCGAGGGAGATCGGACGGGCGAGCGCGGGTGGGCGGGAGGGCGAGAGGCAATCGTAGCCGTTGGGAAGCGCCTCGGTCGGACTCAGCAAGTGACAAAATTGAGGCAAATCGGATGGGGCAACTGAAGGGGCCGACGGCAGCAGACCATAAGATAGAGGGAGTGGCGAGAAAGGGAAAGAGGAAACACAAGAGAGAGCAGGCGAAGAGATAGGGGGAGGAGGAGCGAGGTGGGAGAGGAGATCTGGCCGGAAAATTTTTCCTTTTTTTCCCGAGCTCCTGAAAGGATCCCGCTAGATTGGCGCAGCTCTCTGTCGAAGGTGCCCTGGATCTGGAGTTTTTGGGCGAGGGTGTTCGGCGGTCGGGTGTGAAGAGAAGATCTGGTGGGGTGGAGTAAGAAAGGATGACGGAAGAGGGGAGCCTGGTGATCTGATTGGATGACAAGGAGGGATGGAAAGGAATCGTGAAGCGAGGAGAGGCACCATGACGCCGGCGACGGCGACAAACGGAGGTGGGGGAGGGTTGCCGAGGAGGAGGCCGCGGAATAGCAGCAGCTTTAGGGAATCTCCTGGTTCGATTCCGTGATTGTTTTTCTCCCAGTTATTTATGTTATTTTTTACTCGAATTCTAACCTTTTCTTTACTGGACGACTTCTTCGGCAGAAGAGGACGGAAGGCTGGAGATGCCGGACACATCTAGGCTGCGGGATCGAGGGGCCAAGAAAGATCGAGATCGGGACAGATCTAGCCGGAGCAGGAGGAGAAGAGGGGAGAGGATGCTTCATGGAAGCAACAGAGATGAAGGCGATGAGAGCTCTGAGGAAAGTATGGACCAGGACGAGGAGGATGAAGATGAGGGCATGTCGGTTCCTGTGCGTCTGCCTCCGTCTTCTCCTCCTCTGCCAAATCCGGTGACTGCTTCTTCGCCGCAACAAAATCAGCAGCATAGTAACCACCACCATCAGCAGCAGTCGCTTCGGAAGAGCTTTCCGTCGAAAGCGGTGAAGTGGAAGACAGACGAGATGATCGGTGTTCCTGTACCGAGAAAAGCCCGTTCAGGTAGGAAGCGAAGGGTTTCTTGCGGCATAAATTTGGAAAATCTCAGAAGACAAAAAAAGATCCTTTCATTTTTTTTCTTCTCTGTTTTTTCGCTCATAACCAGTTGCTCTCTTGGTTTTCCAGCATCTACGAAAAGGGCACATGAACCTCTGGTTATTGGAGGCGGTGGCGGAGGCAGTGAACATATCATTCGCCAGGCATCCATATCGCCCTCGAGGCTAAGCCCTGCTTCTACCGCTCAACTTTCTCCATCTTCTTCCAACGGTTCCCTTCGAAAAAAGATGGTTTGGCAAATTCTGCTAACTTTTCTTCTTTTCGCCTGTTAGGTTTAAATGTTTGACATGGTTTTTCTTTTTGTTATATGGCATCAGAAACCGAAACACCGGCCTCCAAAGTTTTGCAAATCGGCATCTTTGTGTCAAGATGAGATCGAGATTGAGGTCGCGGAGGTTTTATTTGGGATGACAAGGCAATTCGACTCTCTTCCAAAGCAGGATAGCCACAAGATGGATTCCAGGGATATAGATGGTGGATCGGGCAATGAAGCCAAATCTAGAGTTTCATCACCTGGCTCAGTCTCTCCATCTCCGGCAGCATATTCAGCTGTACTTCTATCTTCCAATTCATGTTCTAATCCCGCCCCTTTGCCCACAATTGGTAGGTTTTATGCTTCATATCTACTACCTCTTTTTATTGAAAAAGAGAAAGAAAAATATTTTATTCTCTTACATTGGTGGTTCTTTCTCTGTAGCTCCAAAACGAAAGAGGCCAAGGCCCGTGAAATTCGAGGAAGAAAGCCTCACGAGCCCAGTGGTGTTGCACAGTCTCTCGAGTTTATCAGTACCTGTAGCCAAAGTGGAATCCGAGAACCAGATTAAGCCGGAAGATTCGTCGCTAATGTCAGAAAAGAGCACTGCAGCTCCTGTCAAAAGTGGAGGTCCGCTGGTTGATTTTCCCGTCTCTGAGACTGGACTCTCTGACGTGCAACGGCATGAGTCGGCGAAGTCCGTGAAGAGTAAGATTCATGATCCTCTTCCGGCAGTAGGGTCCAATACGGGAGGCAGGGTGGAAACTAAAGAGGAGCTTGTTGTTACTCATGTAAACGGCGGCGACTCGGATGTCAACCTCTGTGAAACCACCGCCCAAAAGAAGTAAGTTCTGGTTGTTGTTGGTTTTATTAACTTCTACTGGTATATCATGTTCATCTGTCAAACCATCGACAATGTGTTACAGCGCACCGCAGAGCCCTAATGGGGAAAAATTCAAGTTCGATCTTATGGTGAGTGACTGCGCTTCCTAAAACGTCTTTAGAAAATCTAGTCAGTCGGTCAATTAATTTGAAGGAACATGTGTTTTTATTGCAGGCTCCTCCTCCCGGAAAGTTATCTCCAGAGAGGGATGAATTTAATGTCTTTGACCCAGATCACAATCTTCAGGCCCCAGACATTGAAATGGTAGGAAGTTTCTCTAAAAAATGATCGTAAGTGTGACGCAAAAGCCATTTTGACTTGTTCTAACTCGCTGCTACCAATATTAGGCGCCGAAAGTGAACAAGGATAAGGCAGAGGAAAAGCGCGCAGAGATTGCAGTGATGAAAGATGAACATCACATCTTGAAGTCTGGCGAGAAAGATACTGACTTGAGGAAGCAAGCAGTCATCAAGCAAACCTTCGATCTTCAACTTGATCTGGAGAAGCCTAAGGAGGATGTCGGCTTCGATAAAATGCAAACTTCTAAGCAGCAATCTAAAGATCCCAAGGCACAGGAGAAATCTGGTGAGGGATTTATTTTTTTTCCCAAAGAGTTCATATATCTTATATTATCTTTGACACCAGATATCTGACATGAGTCTTTTTTTTTCTTTATTTTTTTGGTACGATCAGCGTCCTCTGTACATGTGCCATTGACAGTTGGAACTTGGCCAGGGGGTTTTCCACCTTACGGGTAAGTTATTGATTTTGTATTCTTGGAACTATTCGAATTTGGTTTTTGAATATGATTATTCATCTTCTTCACCTCAGATACATGGGTCAAGTTCCACCTCTGCAAGCCGCTGCTCCAATGAATGGAACTACAGGCACTTCCAGTTCCTTGCAGGTTTCCTCTCCCTTGCTTCTTCTCTCACTCACTCTCCACTCTCATTCGCATGCCAAAGCATGCTTTGTATTAAAGTCTCATTGTCTGCTTTGGATTGCTCATCTTGCAGCCACCTGCTTTTCTCCAATCGCTTCCCCGTCCTAAGCGCTGTGCTACACATTGTTTCATAGCACAGATGATATCCAACTGTCAAAAATTTGCAAGGATGAATAGCTTCTGGACTGCTGCATCTGGGGCTGCACCATTCTATGGGGCTAAGACTTATAATCACACTATGGTTGCACCTTCTGACAGTGCTCTTTCTGGACATCAGATGCAAGCAGGCTTCCTAGGTGCTAATGCAAGCACATTGCAAGATACTAAAGGGCCGCCAGTACCAGCTTCATCATTCACAGGTAATAGTGCATCACAGGAGAAGATGCTACAAGCCAATAATAATACGATCATCGAAGCTGCCCAGAGAAAGCAAGTAATTCTCCAGCAAATGCCTCAAGCTGGATCAACAAGTAATATGCCGGTAGGGGCTGTCGTTGTCCATCCTTGTTTGAAATCTTGTCAAATGAAATAATTAAATTTTTTTTGTGATTTTATTTTTCTATCTATTTAGCAGGCTCCAGCATTCATAGTCCCCATAAGCCAGGCACAGTTGCCGCAGCCTGCTGCCGTGGCATCTGGTGCTGGTAGAGTCGGGGCAGCCAAATCAGCAACTGCTAGCTCCAGTGGTGAGGTGCGGACGACTGCTGCTATTGGTTCTTCTGTGGGTAGTGGCGTGGCTGGTGGATCAGCAACTCCAGTGAACTTGAGTTTCGCTAATATGCCTCCAAATGATGCTCAGTATGTGGCTTTTCTGCAGAACTATGGATATCCTTTTCCTATTCCTGCCCAATTTACAGGGGCTCCATTTAGGGGAACAAGTAATGCTCAAGCAATGCCCTTTTTCTACCCTCCTCACATGCTTCACCCACAACAACTACGCCCACAGCAGCAGCAACAAGGAGGTTCACTGCCTCATGTTCAACAAAGCCATCAAAACCCAAGCCCTCTGAGCGGGTCCTCACATAAGCATTCACAGCAAAGCACTATTGAGTTTCCGGCTACTAATCAGCGGCAAGATCTTATGCCCCAGCAAGGTCGTCCTAAGGAGCGCAGCAAGGGCATGGATGATAATCTTTCTTCTGCTGATGGTAAATATCCCAATCTCATAAGAGACTCTTATGTAGAGGTGTAAAATAGAGCCCAGCCTGACACGGCTCAGGTTGACCTAGGCTGTACTGTGCCCCTCCTGGGGCACCCAGTGGGCCTGAGTTCAAGCTCATTTGAGCTGTGTGCCTGGCACGACAGGAAATGAAACTTGGCACAACTGAGGGCCAAGTTCGGCTTGCCTTTTTTATTTTAAATTATATATATATTAATTATTGTACCTCTGGGGTCTGGGCTTGAGTTCGGCTAGTACAGGCACAGTTGACCTAGGCCCCAAGCCTTGTGCGGGGAGTGAGGCAAAGCCCTTTCCAGGCCATGCTTGGCAAGGCCTGTTTGGAGCCATGCCGAGACAGGCACAAATGGAAAAGGATGGGCCGAATGGGCCATGCTGTGTCCAGCCAAAGCTTTACCCATTGACACCATTACTCTTATGTCAAACAATTCTGAACCAATTTTGCCTTTGTCCGCTGCAGCTGCTATTCACGCTGGGGGTCATGGTGATAAGCAGCCAATCTATCAGCAGGCACAACAGAAGCAGAACATGAAGGTAGAACTGACACCTCAAGCTTTTACAATACCCTTTGCATCCTATGGTGGGGCTGTAAGTTCATCAACAGGTCTTGACTTCTCAATGGCACAGAATCATGTCATTTTACAAAGCTTTCCTGAAAATTCCAGACATGCTTACTACCAGATGGCAGCTGCTCCGGTAGCTGCCACAACACAAGCTACAGAGCAGAAGAAGAGTAACCATGAATCAGAAGATGGGAAACCTTTAGCTAGGCAGTTAATGAACACAAATATAAATGATGATGAGGATAGAAAGGCAGTAGTGGCTGGCAAGAGTACTCAGCATTCCTCCCTTTCATTTGCTAAAGGTGATGCTGATATTGCCATCACATCTGTTCTCAGTAACAGTATCAATGATATTTCATCCCGGCAAGTAAACCATATTCAACCTCTGACAAGTAGATCATCTGATCATACTGTAGGAACCATTCCAGTTAGTACTTCTCTCACAGCTTCCACCATTTCTACTAATTACCATCAACAGCAACAGCATCCAATTCATCTTCCAAAGCACCAGCAGCAACAGCTGCAGATGCAGCACCATCTTGCATCCTCTCGTTTGAAAACCTCAGGCTCAGGAAGCAGTGTTGGGGTCCACCCTGAGAGTCTTTCTGGAGGGTCTACAATTAATATGTTCCCACATGCTCTGACAGGGTTTCCTCAAGCACTTGTGCAAGGTGGAAGTTCCATCCAGTGGCCTCAGGGCAAGCCATCCGTTGGAAGAAATGTGGATCCTGGTGGAGCATCACCTGCTCCATTGGTTAAGAATAACTTTTTCCAACTGCAAGGAAGAACATCCCAACAGCCGCTTCCTTCGCAAGGCCACCAAACTCAGATATCATTTGGCATTAATGGAAATAAACAGGGAGGTCAACACCTTTCTGGGGTATGTGGCAGTCCATCTCCGTCTTCTGCCACAATGAATGTTTTGTCACCTTCAAACTCCGTCTCAAGGAGTGCTGATGGCAGTCCTAGAGCATCTTCAAATGTAAAACCCAGTTCTCAAGTGTCTGCAATTTTGCTTCCTCCGCAAACTGCTGTAAAGCAATCCACATCAAGCTCTAGCTCAAAGTCAAACATGAGTAATTCTGCCATGCCATCCATGCTAGGGCATCATTCTCAGAAACTTACTGCCCCCAGCTCAGTCACTAAACAACAGCAACAGTCTCAGCAACCAAAGCAACAATCCTCTGAGGCTCAACTCTTCTTCTCTAATGCCCATATGCAGCAGGTTCAATGTGCTCAGTCAAATGCTTCCGCTCAATATTTTCAAAAGAGACCATCTGAACAAACAAGACAAGCTCAACAAGCTCAACAAAAGCAACAACACAACATAGTTCCATCAACTTCCAGTATGCTTTCCCTTTGTTCCCCCTCAGCACTTGCACAGGCTGGTGTTCCTACAACTTCAAAGGGTTTGCCGCCAACTAGCTTCCTCAATGCTGCTCAGCTAGCTGTAGCAGCTCAGTCTGCCTCGGGCTCTCCTCGACCTCCAATTTCTGCCACGTTCTCATATATGTCTTTGCCACCATTTTCTGTGAAGCCCTCAGCTGAGCAGAAACCCACAGCCAGTAAATGTAATATCTCGTTGGATTATCTAAATGTCTGAAAAAAAAATATATGGGTGTCTCATGTTATTTTAATTTCTTATACAGGAACTGACAATTTGCAAGCCTGCTGGCAGCCTGAGAAGAGGTAGTATATTGGACTGAAACAAAGATCAGGCAACTTATGCTGTAAGGAATAAGGATGAATGCTGAAGCTTGGGCATATTGGCTGCATCCGGCCTCCTTGCATCTCTTCTGAAATCAAACAAGAGGACTCGGCTCTCCCAAACTATCTCCCACTGCTCAAATCTGTGGAGCCGTAGTTGAAGATTAAAAATTGAAGGAAACTGAAATCTATGGGGAGAAGCAGAGGGAAAAATGACGGTTAAAGATACAGTCCAGAGCAGTTTAGGGAAAAACAATTGACTGTACAAAAGATGTCCTCTTATGATTTGTACGATGCGGTTAAATGCTAACCACCATCACCAACTGTTTCTTTTGTTTTATTCTAGCTCATTAACAGGGCAGATATAATTAAATTAATATCATCATTTAACTGTAGCCCCTCGTTTTTACACATCGGTTCTTTGATGCTGGTACATTTTTTGAGCCATTGTGAAAATTTTTGACCTTCATTTATATATTGTAGCATCCTTGGAACTTAGATGTTATTTTACTTGAGAGAATGTGAACCGTTGTTCTTGCTTTTCATTCCTTATCGGAGCTACCTAATTGTGGGTTGAGAGTTGATATCGTCTTGTGTACACATTTCACCTTGATACGAGTCTCTATCAAATAGTGGGAAAAACCAATAGTTTGCTGTTGTTGGAGATTTGTTGACTGTAACTGGTTGACTTTGATCTTCCATTCTTGCTGATCGTTTAATTTTTATGAAATGTCTGTTCATTTTCATATCAGATATGTCTAAGTTTACTTACATTGGAAACCTTAATCTACTTCATGTATGTAAGTATTTGATTTTTAAGTGTGGCAGGAAATGAGCCTTTTAGTTTGGCTTTGAAATGGACATATGCCATGAAATGGTACGCCGCTTTTTGTCTTGACATTTGTATTCCACTGCCTAATTGCTAGCTTAATGTATCGTTTTGTTGACCGACAACGACACTCACTCATGATTGTTTCTATACCTGGCATTTTTTTAGCTTATCGTCAAGTGTGTTAGATAAAGTTTGGCCTAGAAAATTAGAATTTTTATTAGCTTATTATCATACACAGAAGATCTGAAACTTGACCAATAGTTTCCAACTCCATGACTGCTTCATTTCACAATTTCTTTAGTGCTCTGCCATGGCCCAATGTTTCATTATACTTAACCATTTTCTTGTTGTCAAATATATATATTCCCCTGATGATGCTTATAGAGCAATCTTTGCAGGAATAAAATATTCAGACATGGTCAATTATGGTTGGTACTGTTGACTGATGTGGACCAAGTGACTTGTCCAGTTGGCTGGTGCCACCATAAAAGATTAAGCAGATTGCAAAAGTGAGTTCTAAAGCTGCTTGTCCTTATAGATAAATGCTGCTAATGCCTGTGTTGTTTTTCCACTCTTTTGCCCCAAAAGAAACATAAACAAAACAACTCTAATCCCATCACAGCACTCATATTTATGGTGTCGCTGTGCTCACAAGACATACCACATATGCACTTCTTTGGAGGACAACCATTATGTATTTATTATGAGCTAAGTACTGATAGGTAGCTCGTGAGCAATCAGTGAGAGCTGCCCTTGTCCCTATTCTTACTGTGAATTTTAGAAACAGTAGCAACATATCTAGTAATTGAAGCTTTTGGATTGCAGTTGGTTGCCAACTTGTTGACTCCATATCTTCTTTTTTTAGTCCAATGCATGCCGTGCAAGACTAGTTAAAAATGACGTGTTCTAGTTAGTAATTACTAAAAAATTTCATAGCATGTGTTGATATAATTTGCTATATCACACATATCATTGACCTGCTATTCTGTTCAATAAATGATGAATAAAATTGGTATGTTGACTTTGGGACCACGTCATTGATTCCATAATTCCTCTTTGTAATCCAATGAAATGGTGTTTATCCATCAATTCTTTTCTGATACAAGGCAAGACAACCACAGAAAAAGTTATTGAAAACCAGTTTTTTCAATGTATCTTAGATTTTATGAAGTATTTATGTAGAAGTTGTAACACGTCGCAGTCTGCTTGATCATTATGCTTACCAGAGATGTAAACTTAGACAGATCATCTATGACTCAGTTTGGCACTGCTTAAGCTGTACTTAGCAACTCCAGACCAGGCATCAAGCTTGCTTGCCGTTTCCAAACGGAGCATGCTCCTGCAGAATAAATGAGACCAACAGACAAGATCCAGATAGGGAAGTTGAGGAGGCTAGCTACCCTTCACTAATCCAAGTGAGTGGACTTTAACTCATTCACTACATCGGCTTTCATCTTCTCGAATGCGTTGGGACGTGGAAGGGTTGGTGCCTTTCCATCTGGAACCAAGGCGTGTGGCCTGCTTCTGCACTCAATGCCGTGTTCCTTTCCTCCTGTTCTGCTCTTCACTATTTGCATACATATGCATATATAGTGCCGGTACTCTGACAGTGATCCCATTTAATGCTTGGTAAAACCTGCACCGTACCACTCCAGCTGCGTCCACTTCGGACCACTCAGTTTGGAGGTAAAAGGAGACCAGAAACAATGAATAACTCTACTCATGCAATCCACTCAAAAAGTTGAATTTTTTATTATAAATATCATGATGCTGCCAGGGCCCAAAGCCGAGATTTTTCCGGAAAAAAAAGATTGATGTCCACCTATGGGCGTGCTTGTGCAGAAAGCTATGTGGACTCTTTTGCCACTCCACCCACTCCGTCAGATATCAGAGAGAGAGAGGGGGGATAAAGGTAGGTGCCGTAGGGCCGCTTTCCAATTCAATCTTCAATTATAAATTTATTGTCTGATTTCCGTGTCAAAATCATTCACTGACATGGACGTCACCAACCATAATTTTGAATGAGATCGTTATCTGTCCAATAATTTTGGTATATTATTTTTAGCCTGTGGAGGTGGGAGGTGGCCGACCGCAGGCGTCGTTGGACTGTTGATGTTTGGTCCTTGTAAGGCTGTGGCTTTGGCTCTTCTTCCTCTTTCCCGGGACCAATGGCACAGTTGAGTTTCCAGGGCTCATGTGTCGGCTCACGTCTTGATCTCGACGTTGTCGGCGACGGATCTAAGCTGTCGTTAGCTTCTACATCAATTACTGTGTGTGAGAGAGATCAGAATCTATTCTGCTGCTCCATCTCCAGGAAAAAATGATTCTGACGCGCTGCAGGTGATCTATATGTTAAGTGCTGCAGGTATGTATATATATACTGACGGAAGTATGAATTGCTTGCAGTCTGGTTTCCTTCTTGCCTACTCTTAGGTTCTGGTATTTCTTCCTTCTGTGACTGATGATACCTAATCACCATCACATTCTTTGCCTCATTAGTTCCACTAAGCATTTCTTTCTTGCTTTTTCAGGTTTGTTTCCTTGCTCTCTCAATTTCAACGTGGTTTTAAATCAAACACGAGATTTGGATCAGTGAAAAAAGTTCGTTGTGGAAATGGGGGTTTAGAAGAGAAGAGGAACAAGTTAGATCTCAACTTTTGTTGTCCAACATTTTCTTTATCTCTTTTTACTCTTCTGATTCACAATGCTGTGCCTTATCAATTTCAACGTGGTTAAATTCAGAGCTAAGATATGGCACTTCATTGTAGATGCTCCCAACAACTACAACAACATATTTGTTCCGTATAACTTTTGTTCACAAAAACACTACCTTTCAGTCTCAAAATTCTCCACGTTTCTGCAACCAACATATTAGTTCTATATAAATTTTTTGTAGAGCTTAAATAACTGAAGGAATTACTGGTCCTGTTGTTCAGATGCAATCTGCTGAGCTTTGTTATCTATCTGCATGTATTTTAAGATTTATGTGTTGGCTCTGGGACGGACCGACGGAGGTGCTGGGGCGAACGATTCACCTTTTGTCACATGTATTTTAAGATTCATGTCAACATTATCATCAGAAAATATTAGCATGACAAAGACATCATTACACAATGAGGAATCTCTTGTGGTTTGATTTGGCCTAATGTTTACTACTTCTTAGCTTCTTATAATTTAAGATTACGGAACAAGGGTTCCGTAAGTAATTACCGACTTAATACCGATGAGATACTGTTCAGTCGGTAATCGTGAAATTTAGGGCCGCCCGAGCCCTAATTTCCCCACTCGTCTTCTCGACTCCTGTACAGCGGCGATTGGCGGCGAACTCGTGAGTCTCCTCCCTCTTCTCTCCAGCCGTTGACACAATAAGGTAACTGTCTCAATCCAGCATCAAACCACAATCTATTTGATGCTTGACAAAGCATGCGACGCTGACTCAAACCGCGTCCAGACCATGAATACGACCCAGATCAGATGCTGTGTTCGGCAGAAAAGTGGATAATGGAGGAAAAAAAACTATGAAAAAAGTAAAAAGGTAGACCAGAGACGAAGAATTGCTTCAACTACAAAAGCATATGGTCATCCTTCGTCCTATTGAAACTGCGATTTTCTAAAGAAAAATACAAAAAAACAAATATATACACGTGGTTCAAATTTATTTGATAAGGTAGCTACACCTGAATCCAGTTATTCAAATTCGATTTAATTTTTTTTTAATAAGTTTGACTTGTTTATATGATACCGAATGCTCAATTCAAATTTATTTGGCTTTTGAGTTTAATAATACAAATGTTTTTATTTATTTTAACAATTTACTTATTTATTATTATATTGATAAAAAATTATTGACAAATATGATTAAATATTATTCATAAACATTATTTACAAATAATGAATAATATTATTATTTACAAATAATTAATAAGTTGAATATAAGTATATTATTATTTAATTTGATAAACTATTTAAATTTACTTATTTAACAAATATAAATGAGTTTTCATCGACTCAAATACCAAATCAAGAACATTTGATACATTTACCGTGCCTTAGATGTCTGATGCATCACAAGGCTCATCAATTTGTAATAATAGCTGATAAGTTTATGGTTGCTAGTCATTTTTTTATTTCAGTCCTAAATTTATACGAATATCATTAAATTTAAAATTAAGAAATTTTCAGATAAATAAAGTTGAATTTTACAATTAACTGTAACTGGGTTTAAATGGGCATGGCTGAATAATCAATAAAATTTTACAACCCCGAACAAGTTTGATACTGGACCTCCTCGGTTCCTGTAATGACGAGACGGCTTCCTTGTGGACGGAAGGAATCAATGGTGTTTCATGAAGCATCTGGGGACACGACAAGAGCACAAGAGCAAGTTCAGTTTTGTAGCAAAGGCCTCGTGTTATTCCAAAGCCATTCCCGAGCGCGGTCATTTAACAAAGGAGAAACCTATGAATCAACAAATGTTAAAATCATGACGTCAGTTCACAATTGAGTATTGTTAATTCGATAAAAAGATAAGAGGAGATTAGTAGCGTATGATTCTGAAAAAAAAAACAGAATAAAAGAAAATTTACAGTAGTTATTCTGCGATCAAATAATCTATGACAACCACTATATAACTGAAGACATGGTACGTATGTCCCTCTTGACCTCTCCCTTTTATCTCATCCTCTTGCTCTTTTCTTCCTTGTATATTCTACCTCTACGTGAGATCAGATTAATCGGCCAACACCGCAGTTTGATGGGTCAACTACGTGAACCATCATCTATTCGACAATGAAACCCTTCTTTGATATTCTTTCTAGATTCTCACAGTTTGAACCTCTAAACAAGCCAAGAGCGCAGACTTGGGAATCCAAAAAAGGTTACACATGTTCTAAATCAACATCAAGTGACGACGATACCTGCTTCATATGTCGACAAGAGGCTGAGACGCAGGAGCACATATTTTTCAAATACAGAGTTGTGGCAGAGGTATGGAGGAGGATCAAAACATGACTTAGTCAGTTTCATCTATGATTCATCATGTGTGGCCGGCTAAGAATAGCTGCTTGTTTGAGGCAGTGAAGTTAGATGTAGAGAGAGTGGTTAGATTGATGCAAATACATATATATCGGTCCCTATGCGTTCTGATCTGATGCTTTATCAGATGTGAGTAACTCCCAGGGCCTATACACTCTGATCTGCATATATGAACACGCTTATTTACCTATCAAAAAAAAATTGAACACCAAGGAATCCAAATGGAAAGTTAGGATCCTACCTCAATCCCTAATCTATTTCTGAATTCCTAACTTTCGATCACACCCTCTATCATTGGTGAAGAGCTCTCTCCCGTCTCTCATCAAAGGACAGCAAATAACCCTTCAACCCCACAATTAGGTAAAGCAACCCCACTATGAAGCCACATGAAAGATGGTATATATATATATATGAAATTCCAAATCATTTTTGAGCATCCAAAAAAAGTACTATTTTTCTTGTGATCATTGAGTAACTGACTTACCGATAAAACAGAATTTATATTGTCTCACTGTATTGCATTCTCTCAAGAAAAATAGTAATAAGGAGAGGGAGATTATCCTGGAGAACATCCGCAAACAGAATTTTTAATTACAGGATTTATATTGGCTCTCTAAGGGTGATTCTGTCACAAGAAAATAAGACTGGAACACAATTTTTAATTACAGGATCCTGAAATGATGGTAAATAGGACTCTGGAAACCTTCCAATATAATCGATCCAATAGAAAGAGAAATACAACAAAAAAGTTTAGGTTTAAGACAGAAGAGGCTAGATCATAATGGAAGTAACTTATAGTCTAGTTTGAACATCACGAGCATGAGGGTTGAACCATATTATGTAGACACATTAACATCTAGGAATTTAGGATGCTAAAGAAATTTTAAAGTTTCTTATTTTGACTTATTATAACCTTAACATATAAGAGTGCATACATGCAAAGATATAAAACTAATGAAGTAGGGAATAAAGAGAGAATTATTTATGCTGTTATAAAATCATAAAATAGAAATTATTTCATGCCAATTTTCTTTTTGATAGAAACTTGGAGCAGGAACTAAATGCAAGCAAGTAAAACGAGTCTGATATGAAAAAAAATCATGGGATTAAACTGTAAATTCAGCCAATTATTTGACTAAGAAGATACTAAGTTAACTTAAAGATGTTTCACGTAACTGACCTTTTGCCAGACTTGTTCATGATAATCGTTTAGCCAGTTAATCTCCTCGTGAGATAACAAAGACAAATCAAGTAACTTAGCCTGCAACACAAGTCATTCAGGAAGTAAAAAAATGGACAGAAGTACTGTAATATGTATATATTGGAGGATCAATTTTAAAACTCTAAAAAGAGAATTTTATACAACTAACAAAGATATTTCCTTGGAGAATGAACCTTAATTGAGTATGATGAGATTTAATAGATTGTGCAATGAAAGAAGCACTGAAACAAATTCTGGTGGTGAACACCCCAAATGGAGAAAGGAAGCAACTGCGGATCTTGGTGGAGATATGGATCAGGATGACATACTAGTGATGGAGGACAGCAGCGCGATGATCTGGCAGAGACAGTCAGTGTATGTTTATCGAGGATAAGACGAAGGAAAGAACATGATAAATTAGTGTGCACAGTCCTTTTGCTATGATGGTTTCATGCCCTGAAAAATAGATCCACGCCGATCTGGATTTGATGATTCACATCACAATGGACAATCACAAATCCAATATTCTCTAAGAAATTGATTCTCCATCAAGGATTGGGTGCTCAAGTTGAGTTGGCCATTCAAGTCAAGTTCATTGTATTGTACCTAGAGAAAGTTTGGGAGGTTCAAATTATACCATAATAAGGAATTGGGTGCTCTAACCAGATTACCAGAACCATGTGGAGAATACTTCTATGTTGATTAGTTAAGGTGATAGTTTGACCTTGTGAATGCTGACTTGGCACTACAAGATATAGATTGGTCATATATGGTGTGGTTGATGTACATGTCAATTGACCTCATGAGAGTTGATTTGATAATATATTTTTGGGTTAACATCGAATTTTAAGTGAGAAAGAGAGAGAATGTAAGAACCTAATTTAGACCTGCATGAAAAAGTTGTCGACTAATGAGGAGTTTGTAAGACTTAGATGAGTGAAGTATCATTAACTTTGACTCAACATTTTGGGTTAGTGGTTATATTTGACAAGTTAGCAAGTCAATTCTCTTATATAGGTTCCTATATCTCTAACCAATTGCTAAATAGCTATACATAGATCAATAAATTTGGAATGATAATGCTTGGTTTGCTTAGAATTTGCACAATTCTAAGCAAAAAGAAAAAAGAAAAATTCACATTAAAGCAGGAGAAAAATGACTTTGAAATCACAAGCTCAGTGTATATTTGATATATTTATTTTCTTGAAGCCATGGAGGCTGATAAGTCAAGGACTCCACAAATTGAATAAACAGAATTACCATAAAACCATAACTAAATAGGATAGTGTAACTAAATGACTATGCACTCAGTGAACCTTTCAACTTACCAAGAACAAAAATAAAATAACATATCAATTTTCTAAGAACACCCACCACATATCACTATCAGTGAAAATTTGGATCTCGCAACTTTGTTGACACAAAATTCAATCAATTATATTCTACCTCACAAGTTCAAAAATAAAAAACATGATTGAAGTACAGTATGTAACTTACCTGTATTGGGACAAAGGTAAGTTTCTCGAAACCATAATACTCGAAGCCACCAAAATAGTTTGGCAAGTCAACTTCTTTCACTATAAGGAGATTCTGAAAAATAAGTTAACTTCAAAATCATTCGAAAGCCAATGCAATTTTCTGCTTTACATCTACAACTATTCGCATAAGAAAGCCAATGCAATTTTCTGCTTTACAATGAATGTACTGTTATGCACATAAAATAAACTAAAGAAGAATAGGTGTAATGGTCATGACTCATGACTTTATTGGTTCCTTCTGTTGATACGGATGCTTTGCAGTTTAATTATTCACTAGATGATAATGGAGAATTAGGTTACATTAGGAGAGCAAGCTAAGTGTACAATCATAAACAACCAAGAGTGTGATAAATTTGGAAAGATTACTTTGATGACAATTAGCAAGAAAGGCAATGCAGGTATAAAGCAACCAAAATAAAACATATGTAAATAGACGTAATGGTAATAAAGAAAAAAAATTAATAGGCCAAGCACAAATAAATAAATGATGTAAAGGTAAAGGCCTTGCACCAACAACCTTTATCCTTTAGCTAAGTTGTTAGGATTTTTTAGTTCATTCCAGTAAATGTTATTTGCAGAAGGATTTACTAAAAGCTATATCAGTTTTGGTTAAGTAAATCACCAACAGAAAATGAAGTGCTCGTAACATAGGAACCCTTCTTTAGGATTTTCAAGGCTCCAGACAGAGTTGCCATCATATTTCAGCCTTTCTAGCAAGATCTTGATCGCGCAAACATTTTAGAAGTTAGAACCTTCTGTAGCATCAAAACTTTTACGCAATATTAAACAGTTCTTCCAAAAAGAAATTCATAGGGACCGCTTAGTCAATCTGCCTAGGAGGTATAATCGCGTTAAATAGAGAGGAAAAAGTTTGCTTAAATAAAACAATAAAACCCTAATTACCTAATTGGTCACCCCAGCTTCTTCTTTGCATAACTCCTTCCCCAAACGCTATCTTCGCAAAATCTTTTTGCCAGGCACCATTGACTAGCAACCATTTCTGGCCATCCTCCAGCCACCTTCACCTTCTTCTCTTTTTATAGGTTAGTTCTCCATCTTATCTTGACTTTTTTTTTGCACCCATTGGTAGATTTTTCCTCATTTAGTCTCAGCACTATATTTTCTCTTTTTATTATGTGTGTTTTTGCGGATCTCTTAGTTTTTTCTCATCATTTACCACTATTCTGTTCAAGCTTCATCCTCCTTGCAGCAAGGTATCCCTTATCCCTTATCCCTTATCCTCTCCTCCAACATCTTCTCTTCCCTATTTCCCCTCTTTTAACTGCAAAAATTTCTTTTAATATGAGCTGTTTTTTTTTCACATATTTATTCTCTTCTACTACTCCAGAGGTGTAGATTTAGTTCTCATAGCGGACTAGTGTCTATCCTTCATCTTCTTTAACTTGTTGCATTAATTATGGATTAACAATCTTGCATCTGTTGTTGGCTTATCATTTGTAGCCCAGTTAAAAAAAAAAATGAGTCCAAAAAATGCCCAAAAAGATGATCCTTGGATGGATTTTTTGATCCATCCACCCATTATTTTACAATAGGTAAGCACAGGAAAGGATCAATCCTTCCTCTTATCCGCACCTCCAAATAAACAGGGCATTAAGGACAAAGATTTATCCCCCTCATCCCATCATGTCGCATCATACTCTTTCACAGAAATTCCTATTTAAGAAATCATTTATAAAATGAAAACATGTGAAGATAAACAGCAATTATGTTTAAGATATACTCAAACTTCAGCCAATCAGTAAATCACTTATGTTTTCTTATGTAAAAGAGTGAAAGAGTTTCACCTCAATCCGGATACCAAATGAATTGTCCTCATAGTACCCAGGTTCATTGCTAACAATCATGCCTTTTTGCAAAGCCGTCATATTTCCATATCTGAAGCTTATACTTTGAGGCCCTTCATGGACATTTAATGCAGCTCCCACCCCATGACCTGTCCCTGCAACCATAGACGGAGGAGTTGAACTGTTTAATCACTGGTATTTACAACTAATATGTATCAACGATTGATTTATTACAAAAAGAAATTGCAATAGACTTACCATGTCTATAATCAAGTCCAATTTTCCAAAGAGATGAACGTGCAAGTACATCAAGAACAAAACCAGGTGTACCCTCGGGGAATATTGCCTGATCAACAGCCATATGACCCTATAACAAGGCAAACCTACTAAGATCAATGTGGCATAATACTATTGTTGAAAAGGGAGAAGGATATTAAAAACTTGCCCAAGTTTATATACTTTGGGTGTGTTTGGAAGCACTTTTTAGAGGTAAATAAAACCAACTGTTTGATAAATCTCATCCCAAAGGACTTTAATCAGAATATTTACATATTCAAATGAGCTAAGAGCTTGCATTATAAACCTTTGTAGATGCAGGGTTAACTTTGATTTTCAATAAGGACGAGATCAAATTCTCATACAATTTCAATTTTATTGCTTTTGTACATTCTATCATCACCAGTTTATATTGATAACTTGTGTTGAAATTCAAACTAGGCAACTTGTTATTTTATCTCTACTTTGTAGGGATTTCTTTTGCAATCTATTTCCTAGATGGATTGTAATTAGCTCATACTTATCACATCCCTAATTTTAAGGGATTTATCTTTGTATATAAGGAGGATATCCTATCAATGAGAT
>JBAMIE010214177.1:0-10089 GCA_037177295.1 Kaempferia parviflora
CCGATCGAGAGAGGGCGGGAAGCGAAGACATATGAAGGCCCAGTGAACCAGGATGTGGGCTCTAGATAGCCCGTCCGATCGGCCGTAGTTGATCGGGAGAGGACAGGGAGCGAAGCCTCATGAAAGTCCAGGTAAACTGGGTGTGGGCCCTAGGTAACCCGTTCGATTAGCTTCGCCGATCGAGAGAGGACGAGGAGCTAGCAGAGCCTCGTGGATGTCCGCAGAGCTGAGATGTCGACCATAGATGGTCGAGAGAGGACGGGGAGCAGAGCCCTGTGAACGTTCGGGTGAACCGGGATGTGGGCCCTAGGGAGTCCGTCTGATCATACATAGCCGATCGGGAAAGGACAAGGAGTGGAACCCGTGGATGTCTGACAGAGCTAGGATGTGAGTCATAGGGAGCCCGTCCGATCGGCCATAGCCGATTGGGAGAGGATGAGGAGAGGAGCTTCATGGATCTCCTATAGAGCCAAGATGTAAGCCCCAGGTGACCCATCGGCCCTAGCCAATCAGAAGGGGATGGCCCGAGTATGTGGGGGTGGGGTACACTCCTACAGGCGGACTGCTTGGGGCTTCATCCTGCCCGGGACTTTAACTGTCACGTATTCCTATTCCAACTACTTGGGGCTTCCTCTGCTCGGGACTTTTAGACTGAAATTGAATTTTTTTAAACCGAACCAAGTTTTTAGATTATAATTAGAAAAATCAATTTTTGAGTTTGGTTAGTTTGAAAAAAATCACGATTCAATTTGATTTTGTTTAGTTTTAATTTATTTTGTGATTGATTCTATTATTACATGGATATAAAAGAGAAGAGAAGATAAATAGGAAAGAGAAAGAGAAAGAGAAAGAGAAAGAGAAAGAGAAATAATCACACGGATAAAATGGAAGAAAAAAACAAGTATGTTTTTTAAACTATATCTTTTATGTTATTTTAAACTATATATTATTTCCTATTAGACTGAAAAAAAATCACAAAGTCAACTCAAATTCCATAAAATTTTGAATTAACAAAGTTCAATAAAATAAATAAATAAATTTAAATATACCCACTATTCTTATTTTACCCAAATGGATCATAAAAAATAATAATAATTAAAAAAAGAAATATAGTAAATCGTAAAGACTTTTCAATATTTTAAAATTTCTAATTTAAGAGACGAGAGTGAGGGTCAAGATGGCGGCAAATCCAGCAATAACGGTGGTAGCACTCTGTGACTCCCCCTGCAAGGGTTCCTTCTATCGCGGCCTCATCCGCTCCGGCAGGTGGTTTTCCTCTCCATTATGCGCTTCTCATCATTTTCTATAGCTATTTTATCCCTTTTCACCCTTACTCTTGATCCACAGCCATTTAGATCTGCAATCCATCCATACTCGCGATGAAGATCAAGTATGTTGATATCGCACCACTTCCCTTCATCAATACTGACCTCGAGGTCAACGGTAGCTTTCCGGAACCGGTGGAGGCTTACGGTCGCAAAATCCTTAAGGTGGATGCGTTCCTCTTCACCTTGTCCAAGGACAACTACTCCATGACGAGTAGATCCGTAATCTGACCTCGTTTATGGTCTACTCTCTACTATGTCAAATAGAATTATTTTTTTTTAATCTATGGTTGGTTAATTCTACCATTGGTGACTAAAAATTATGTGCTTTCTTTATTTCTTAGGTCTTGTTCTTTTTTATGTCACTTTATTTGTAAAATTATATATTTTTTGTGAATTTTTACTTCCACCATAATTAAACATTATAGTGGCAAACCTTATAAAAGTAATAAAATAGGAATGAATTTGACAATAATAAGCCGCAACTACTAACAAATACTTGAATACCCTTTTGTCAAGATAAGTTAGTGTATACCATTTGAATGGACAAATTTTTTTGCTAATAGTAACTGATACTACGAATCTATTTTTTTTTTCAAACAGAAGGAAATATAAGGCTAACCCAAATAGATATGACAATTAAAATTACGTGAAATGTTTCGTCTTGTGTCATAACTAATTAACTATGTGCCCATTATGCAAAACTTATAGAAGCGCGTTTGATTTAAACTATCATGTATAATCTTAATTATGTAATTATTTGATAATCATATAACTAAAATTATGAGGAATAAAATATAATTTAATATTTAATGTACATTCAATTCTAGACATTTTTATAAATTGATATTTAAAAATAAAATAATATTAATAATAATATTATTATTATATTAATATTATTAATAATATATTTATATTATTAATATTATTAATAATATATTTATATTATTAATATATTATTAATATTAATATTATTAATAATAATACTTTCACGTCTCTATGTTTAGCATTTAGGAAATATACAAAAAAAAAATTAATATATCAAAAATATGAAAAAACTAAGATGAATTTGAAAGGTTAAGAAGAAAAAATCAAACATATATTTTTTTTTATTTGAGATCAGTTATGTGTAGTTACAAGGATAATAACATAAGAAAAAAATATATGAATATAATTAGTTTGATTAAAACAATTTAGGAAATAATTGGGAGTTATTTACGGTATGTAATTAGGTTTGGATTTCAAAATTCGCGATAGATTCTGTTGTGGATTGCTTGTTTAAAATGTGCCCGGTCATTCTGATTTATTGATTTCACAATATTCAACTCAAACCCTCAAGATTCTTCCCTTCCGATGGAGAACGCCGGCGTGAAGAGAAGCTACGGGGAGACGGGGACGGTGATGGAGGAGGGAAAGAAGAAGAAGGTGAAGCTGATAACCTGGAAGTTGGGCGGCAAAGTCGTAGCCACCTCTCCTCTGTTTTATTCCGGCCATTTAATGGTCGTGCCGGGCGTCGCCGCCCCTCCCTCCTCCGGTTCTTGCACTCGTCCTACATCGAGTTCTGGCAGGGGGCCGCTGGCGTCGGTGCGGTGCGACGGGTTGAGGGAGAAGCTGGCGCAGATGGGCGTGCGTCACCCTGTTTCAGTGATGAAGAAGACGATCACGAACAGCGACGTCAACCTCGGGCAGCACCGCCTGCAGCTGCCCAACGGACTCCTGGACAGGCGGCTGCTGTGGGCCGTGATGAGCGAGGCGGAGGAGGCGAGGACGAGGGAGGATGCGGGGCTGGAGGTGAGGGTCCTGGACCGGCTGGGGCGGGAGTACGACCTGAGGCTGCGGCTGGTGCGCTCCCTGGATGCGTACCGCGTGATGGGGTGCGACTACACGAGGCTGTTGGGGACGAACGCGCTCCGGAAGGGGAAATCGCTGGAGCTCTTGGCCTTCCGCCTCGGCGGCCAGCTTGGGCTAGCGGTGGTGGATCACGAAGAGAATCAGCAAGAGGAGATGGAGGAGGCCGCCGGTGGTGGCGGCGACCAGCAGTCGGCGGTGATGGGGTGGCGCCCGGGGAACGAGATTGTGGAGGCGGCGCTGACGCTGATTAGCATGAGAAGGCCACTTCCTTCTTGATGTCTTGGCGATCTGGAGAAACACAGAATCTAACGGAATTAATTCAGATTCAAATTCATTTATTAATGAGTTTAGATAAAGTAGATAGATCATAGATAGATAGATTTGGGAAGAGGATGCTCCATCTCTAATGGACGTAAACAAATTGCTCAGCTGTTAAATTGTTATCAATTGTGTTTGTGTCAATTTGGGTCCCAGCTTTTGGCGCTAATTGTTCATGTAAAAAAAGGAAAATTAAACATTTTTTTTATCTGAGATCAGTTACGTACGGATGCAAGGATGATGACATCAATTTATTAATCTTTCGAATTGCAAAATAATCCAAACAGCTTTTTACCAAAAGGTGTAGCTGAGATTCTGAATTTATCAAATGACGCATGCTATTTTGATATTTACCAAATAGCATATCTTTTTAAGTACATTTTCTATTTTATCTCTATGACAACTTTTTCATTTCTTTTCTCTGTCATGTTCTTTCTCTTTCTTCTATTTTCTCTCTTATTTTTCTCTTATCTATTCTCTTTCCCCTTCCTCTCTCTTTTTTTCCGCTGAAAATGAAGATATGCGTGGGCCTGATATGGGATCTCATATCAGGCCCGCGTTGGGCCTGATATGGGATCATATCAGGCCCGCGTTGAAAACTTATCGATTCTTCGTTAATACAATGCAACATCTCCGAGAAGCTAAAATAAACAACGGATAGCATAATTAAACTCCTTGCAACCTCATAAGTCTATAGGAACTGAAATGGACGCAATCGGAGCTCTCTAGGTCTATTGTGGGTTTCGACCAAAACCCACTGATGGACCTAGAGATGTTCGATTGCACTCATTTCAATTCCTGTGGATTTCTGAAGTTGTAAGGAGTTCAAATATGCTATTCAATGTTTATTTCAGCTTCTCAAAAGTATTAAAATGTAATAATCAAGAATCGACAAAAATTTCTATGCACAGGCTTGATATGATCTCATATTAGGTCCACGTTGAAAATGTATTATTTTAACCTAACTAGATTAAATAAATTGAATTAATTAAATTAGTTAGATTAATTTAGATAATTAGACTAATTATATTAATTATGTTGAATTAATAAGTTAAATTAGATTAGTTAGATTATGTAGATTAATTAAATTGAATTAATTAAAATAGTTAGATTAATTAGATTAGTTTGGTTAACTAGATTATATTAGTTTATTAAATTAACTAAATTAAATTAACCCCTTAGTACCAAAATTCATTAGTCCCCTTAATATCATAATATCCTAAATTCCTATGCATCCCTTATATGAATCATATCAAACCCAACGTAGAGGTTTTTACCGATTCTTGATTATTGTATTTTAACACTTTTGAGAAGCTGAAATAAACATTGAATATCATATTTGCACTCATTACAATTTCAGAAATCCACAGGAACTGAAATGAGTGCAATCGGGCATCTCTAGGTCTATCAGTGGGTTTTGGTCGAAACCCACTTATGGACCTAAAGAGCTCCGATTGCATCCATTTCAGTTCCTATGGATTTATGAGGATGCAAGGAGTTCAAATATACTATCCATTATTTATTTTGGCTTCTCGGAGACGTTGCATTGTATTAACGAAGAATCGATAAATTTTCAACATGGGCCTAATATGGCCTCATATCATGCCCGACGTAGGCTTGATATGAGATCATATCAGGCCTAACGCGGGCCTAATATGATCCCATATCAGGCCCAACGCGGGGCCTGATATGATTCCATATCAGGCCCAAGCATAGGGATTTTTGTCGATTCTTGATTATTACATTTTAATACTTTTGAGAAGATAACATAAACATTGAATAATATATTTGAACTCATTACAATTTCAGAAATCCATAGGAACTGAAATGAGTGCAATCAGACATCTCTAGGTCCATCAGTGAGTTTTAATCGAAACCCACTAATGGACTTATAGAGCTCTGATTGCGTCCATTTCAGTTCCTATAGATTTATGAGGTTGCAAGGAATTTAAATATGCTATCCATTGTTTATTTCAGCTTCTCGGAGACGTTGTATTGTATTAACGAATAATCGATAAATTTTCAATGTGGGCCTGATATGATATCATATCAGGCCCACGTTAGGCTTGATATGATCACATATCAAGGCCAACGCGGGCCTGATATGATTCCATATCAGGCCCACGTATATCTTCATTTTCAGCGGAAAAAAAAAGAGATAGAGGAAAGAGAATAGAGAAGAGAAAAATAAGAGAGAAAATAAAAGAAAGAGAAAGAATATGATAGAGAAAAGAAAAGAAAAAATTGTCAAGATGGATAAAATAGGAAATGCTCTTAAAAAAATATACTATTTAGTAAATATCAAATTAGCATACGCCATTTAATAAATTCAGAATCTCACATACGACTTTGATAAAATACCGAAGAAAATATTAAATATTATATAAAAACAGCAATATCAAACGAAAAACATAACAATCAAATTCTATCCATTAGGAAATCTTTTTCCAATATTTCATCTTATTACTTTCTTTTTCCTTATCTTATTCCGTTCCAGAATATTCCCTGCACGACATTCCTTCAGGAACCAAGTCTATTTGTCCTACTGCAGTAAGAATATAAATCTAAATAAAATAAAATAAAATAAAAATTCTGAGGCTAGGCAAAGCCCACGGATAGCCTCAGAGCAAAAACCAAAAGCAGAGCTTCCAAGGTCAACTGAAGTTGGCCAGTCACAGAGCAACAGGTGTCCCTTCAACTGACACCTGGGCTAGTGGCAAAGCCAAGTGGCAGTAGAACTAGCAATTGGCTGATGGTTGAGGGCTATTGCCGATATAAACTCCCAACTTGGTGAGCTACAGATCGTACAACGTGATCTTGATTTCTTCTTCAACTCCTAATTGTCGATTCTGAAACTCTAGCAATCTTGTAAGGTTTTAGATCTTCTGTAGTTTCTCCCTTTCTTCATCTACTGTTTGGATACAGATTTGGTTTTGCTTCATCCAGAAGCCATGGCGTGCAGCTTTTGTCATCAGATCCTTTAAATGGAGCACTTGAAGCTTTGATTCATGGTGCTTCAATTCCATCTTTCTCAGGCTCTGCTTCCTCTCAACCCTCTTCTTCTTCCTCCTCCTTTTGTCTGTATCAAAATCCTGTCTTTGATTGCTTTAACTCTTCTTCTCTGAGAGCTGACATGGTGCAAGTTAGCTTCTCGAGCCCCGGTCCTCTTCCTCCGGCCCAGTGGCAGCAGCAACTCTCCTCGGCCGCTGCGGATCACTTCCTTGGCCTCCGGCCGCAACCCATGAAGCGAGCAGCCGCTTTTCCTTCGAAGCCCGCTGCCAAACTCTACCGTGGTGTTCGTCAGCGCCACTGGGGAAAGTGGGTGGCTGAGATCCGCCTTCCCCGGAGCCGCACCCGCCTCTGGCTCGGCACCTTCGACACCGCCATGGTGGCGGCCATGGCCTACGACCGTGCAGCCTTCAAGCTCAGGGGGGAAGCCGCGAGGCTCAACTTCCCGGAATTCTGGAGAAACGGAGCTCACTTCAACCCCCCGCTCCACCACGCGGTCGAAGCCAAGCTCCAAGAACTTTGTGAAAATCTAGCCGGTTCACAGAAACAGGGGAAGGCCACACCGAACTCTGACGCCATTTGCGAACTCGGATTAAGCTCGGAGGACATCAAATCCGACAACTCATCGTCGCTGGAGGTGGACGACACCTCCTCGGGCACGTCGGCGGTGCCAGAGATCCAACACTTGGACTTCACGGATGCGCCATGGGATGAATCTGAGAGCTTTAAGCTGCGCAAGTATCCATCCTGGGAGTTTGACTGGGACTCCGTTCTCTCTTTCAATTAGTGCTTCTTGGTCTGCTCCTCGTTGCTGTGGCTGCTGCAAATGGAATTTTAGACGTTTGCATGGCTTTACTGAGGCTTCAATCTCTTCGGTTGAGGGTAAGCCTGTGGATCTGTGTACTTTGATCGATTCCTTCTGTTATTTGGTGTCGTATAATAAATAGGGTACAATGTTCTAAGGAAACAAAAAAAAAGAGAATCATGCACAAGCATGATCGCCTGAGTTAATCAAACTAAATGCAGGGATCTTCCTTACAGATCCTTCCTTCATCTCCCTCCTCACTGTAATTGCTTCATTCCACATTCCTTTTCCAGCGTATATGTTAGACAGAAGTACATAATCTCCACAGTGCTCCGACCGCAACTTCCTCAAGCCTTCCACTGCAATCTCAGCCACTTCCACGTCTAATTCCACCCTGCAAGCACTCAGAAGACTTCTCCAAACAATCGCATTCGCTCTGCCCTCCATCGACCTCACCAACTCCAAAGCTTCCCTCACCTTCCCCGCCCTGCTCAAAAGGTCGATCAAGCAACCATAATGCTCCACTCGGGGTGAAATTCCGAACTCCCTCTGCATGGATCCGAAGTAGCTCAATCCGTCTTCCACCAACCCGGCGTGGCTACATGCATTCAGAACCGCCACAAATGTAACAGCGTCAGGCCGCACACCAGAGCGCTGCATGAGGTGGAACAATTCAAGGGTTTCTCTGCTGTGCCCGTGAACTGCAAGGGACCTGATCATGGCGCTCCAGGCCATGACATCTCTTTTCGGCATTTTGTCGAACACTTGGCGCGCCCCCTCCATGCAGCCGCATTTGGAGTACATTTCAATCAATGCCGTGCCCAGTACCGCATCGAAATAGGGAAACCTTTCTTCCAAGTAAGCGTGGATGTTTTTCCCAGCGTCGAGCATGCCGGCGTGACCGCAGGCAGTCAAAGTACTGACCAACGTCGGCCCGTCGGGGGTGAGCCCGGCTCTCTGCAATTCATCGAACACCTGCAAGCCCTGAGTGAAGAAGCCGTTGTGGACATACGCGCCTAAAAGAGCATTCCACACGCCGACGTCTCTTGCTCGCATTTCGTCGAACACCTGCTTCGCCTGTAGCAGGCAACCACATTTCGCATACATGTCGATAAGGGCTGTGCCCAGATTGACCAGTTTTTCAAATCGTAGCGTTCTTTTGCAAACGCGACCATGAATTTGCCTTCCCAAACCCACTTCCTTGACCTGAGAGCAGGCAGAGAGGACACTGATCATGGTGACTTCGGTCGGCGCAACGCAGGCGGACCACATCTCGCGTGACAGCTGCATAGCTTCAACCGGGAGACCATTTTGAACGAAGCAGCTCAGCATAACATTCCACGCAACGACCTCCTTCACAGGAACCGCGTCGAACAGCTTCCCGGCGGATCCCACGTCTCCGCACGAAGCGTAGGCGTGCATCAACGAGTTGGCGGCGTGGCCGCCGGACAGACCTGATCCGCCGACCACCATAAGGCCGTGGACGCCTCTCGCGGCCTCGCGCGCCCGCAAGCGGGCGCACGCTTTGAGCGCATAGGCGTAGCTGTAACCGTCCGGGCGCAGTGGCGGTGTTCGGAGCATCTGCACGAACAGGTGGAGGGCACGCAGAGGCTGGTGCCCGAGCGAGAGCGCCCTGATGAGGGTGTTCCAGGTGAAGAGGTTGGGCGTCTGGTGGGAGTGGGAGAAGAGGAGCAAGGCATGGGGAAGGCAGTGTGGAAGGTGGAACTGGAGTGGGAGTTTAATGGCAAGGATCTCGACGAGCTTGCCCACGAGGAAGGGGTTGGTGTGCAGGCCTAAAGTGACCAGGGGAGCTTGGATTTGTTTCACTTGGCTGAGCGCGGCGCATCGATCCAGGAGGAAAATGTAATGGCTGGGCACAAACGGAGAGCAGTGGGGGAAGAAGTGCAGCATCATGCTAATTCCCGTCGCATACTCTGCTAAATACAATTAACTGTGTTTATATAGCTGGTGAACTTCGGAGACGGAGAAGGAGTCGGAAAAGTGGTGGTCGGTGGAGGGGAAGGTCATGGTGGTGGCGTGCATCGACGGAGCTGCCGGAGACGGGAGCGGAGATACTGCTTTAATTCGATCAATCAGACAATTACTACATTAATTCAAATAAAATGATGGTCGTGGCGCGAGCGGCCATTTTGTTGGCACTAACGGCGGGAAGGGAGGAGTTAATGGTAACTGCAGCAGTAAAGATGGTGGAGTCTGGATACCTGACGTCGGATAGTGATTAGGGATGGGACGAAAAATGAGAAGAGAGAACTCTAAAAAAAAATTAAGGGGACGAACGCCAATCAGTCATCGAGGCCGGTGGCAGTATCCGGCGAGGAGGAGGTCGGCGGAGCGGCCGCGGCGGAGAGGAAACTGTAGAATTTAGTCCACATGGATGGACCTAATCCAATTGAGTTCACATGGGTGGAATCAATCTTTTTTTGGTGGACTTACATTTGGTTAACACATATATACAACTCAATTGCCATTAAAGTGATTAAACCCGATTAAGTGATCTAATGCTTCGTTGCATATAAAGAGGGTTTGGATTTAATAGATGTGGATTCAATGTGTAGATCCGCTAATCCGGTTCATTAGTATTAATGGGCTGCTAATGAGTATGGGCTTTTCATGGTGGATAGTCTGTTAGGACCTATGCACCCGGCTAGAGGGAGGTGAATAGCCGGATCACCCCAAATCGTTCGTCTCTCCTACAATGTTAGGCACACAGCGGAAATACAAAACAAACTAACAAAGAAAAAGACAAACAAACCAATGACT
>JBAMIE010214188.1:0-10089 GCA_037177295.1 Kaempferia parviflora
GAACAATAAAAGGAAGTAATTAATGGCTGATGAGGAAGTGTGAGGTTGTGGATGGGTTGAAGATGGAATCTGATTCCAGCAGCTCGTGGTAGTGAATCAAAATCTCGCATTATGGAACTGCATGCGCAGTGAGTTTTTGTTTCATTAGGATTAGGGCCTCTGAATTAACTGTTGGATTTAGGGTTTAGTTACTGAACAATGAATTCAAGAGTTTTGGGGTTTGGGATTTGAGGTTTAGAATTTAAGGTTTGGGATTTGGAATTTGGTTACTGAGTGTGGAATTTAGGAGTTTAAGGTTTGTATTTGGAATTTGAGGTTTGGGGTTTGAGGTTTAGTTACTGAACGTTGAATTCAGGAGTTTGGGTTTGGGATTTGAAGTTTGGGGTTTGTATTTGGGGTTTGCTTACTAAACGTTGAATTCAGGAGTTTGGGTTTGCATTTGGGGTTTAAGGTTTATTTTGATGGCGGTACTTGCAGAAGTTGAATGGATCACAGGTGACGTGACTGATAAAAAAAAAAATATTAACTAGGTGAATATTGAATTTAGGATGATTAATTCAGTCTCATAAAAATTTTTTATTGATGATTAAAATAAATTAAAAAGTACTTATATGGTAAAAGATAATTTACTCATCCTCAGCATTCCCACCAATTCATCCCTAGACCAATACAGAGGAGATAAATCATGGATGGTTACGTTACTAGCCATTAGTGTAAATGGTTAAAATATGGAAAAGGTATATGCTCAGACGTATTAAATTTTGACCTCAAAATTTTATATGATAATTTTCTATATCTTAACCATCGTACCATCCGAGAGAACAAATTAAAAAAAATACTATGATGACGTCTAATATCTTTTGATTGTGGTTACACATCCAAATTACATTTAATTCGGAGGAAAAATTGACTGACAAATTATGTTCTGTTAGAGATTTCATCACCATCAAGACACGTACGTGTGACCTCTAAATTGTGGTAAGAGATGGATATGTTTGTCCGAGCGCCCCGTCAAACCGTTTGAAGGTTAATACAGAAGAGATAAATCACGGATGATTACTAGCCACAAGTGTAAATGGTCAAGATACGAGAGAGGTATACGCTCGGGTACGCTAAAATTTAATCTCGTATAATAAATTTTTATATCTTAATTATCGTACCGTCCTAAGAAAATAGTGTAACCTCTAAATTGACACGTAGGGAAAACCACTGGGATTAAATTAATTAACTAAAGTCAAAGGGAAGGTACAGTTGCGCGTCGTCTAAAGTAGAGAGCACTGAGTACGGCCCCAATTAAATTTAATCCAGTGGATCGTTAGAAGGAATATAGAGTTGAGGGTGTGACGTAGACAAGAACAACTACTTCACGGATCAACATATTAAAAAAACATTTCATCAAAAAAAACATATTTAAAAAACAAAGTAATACATATAAAACACAATTTTGTTAAAAACAATTCATCCAAAAAAACATATTAAAAAACATAGTTAAGCATCTTCTCCGTCTACCGTGCCACGACATTAATCAGATATCCATGGGTTTTATTTACTGTGGCTTTTCCCTGTGGGAAGATAATTCTAAATTGTTGACTGCATGACGTGTCATTCGAATTTTTACATTTACGATGATTGATTATCTAAAATTATGAAGAGTTAAATATATGAATCATTAAAAAAATATAATTAAACATTTTAAAGAAATATATATTTTCTTAGATGACAATATATATCTAAACTACAACGATTAATTCTAAGATAATCAACCAACCTAATTTTATAAAATTTCTACCAGAAAAATTTTCTCGATATATATTTTAATCCAGTTGCTCAAAAACCATTTTAATTTAGTCAAAACTAATCCAATACTTTTAGAACAAATTTAATTAAAAATTATACACAAAATAATTTTAATTAAAATCACTGCATGAATAGCTCATGCCAAATAAAAATAATAGTAATAATAATATAAAACAACTTATTAAAATTATTTACTCTTTGTCAAAATAGATCTAGCTTTTACTAATACTTAAATTATTTTAATTGAAATAATTTTAAATAAAATTATCATAGTAACATTGTTATGAATGATATTTTTAAAACATGAAGTGTCTTTTTAATATTTTTATTAATAGAATATTCTTTTAATGATAATGTGATAAAAGACGATGTACTCGGCCTCAACGCCACTGCTAATCTGTCCCCTGGACCAATACGGAGGAAGTAAATCACAGATCACTACTAGCATTAATGCGTAAATCATCAATGAGGAAGGACATATTCAAATATGTCAAATTTCAATCTTAAACCTCATGTGATAATCTTTCATATATTTACCAGATCATCGTCCCTAGGAGACTTTAATGATAATAGAAATTGGGATAGTTTGTTTATTTTTTTTTTCTCTCTCTATATTTTATATTGAAAGTAGTTACAACTTACAAGTTGAAAGCAGTTGTGCTTTACTGTTCTTATATTTAGTTCTTTTTTAACATTTCAAACAATACAAATAAACAAAGTCTAATTCGGTACCAAGCCACAGTGAAATTATGAAAAAACCCTACAAGTTACATAATAAATATTTTCGATGAAATTAATCAATGTTCTCTCGTAGTGTTCATTTCCTTGCCTGGTAAAATGAATAGTTTTAAGTGTTGTTTTAGTATTAGGCAACCGCGAAGAGGGTTTTCAGAAAATATGATAGCATTTTAGAAATAACTATTATTTTCTCTCAGCTTTCATTTCAAAGGGCATGTTAAAAGAAAGGATGTATTTTAGGTAGTAAAATGAAAGATTCTCAAAATTATAAGGACGAAATACAAATTAGAACTATACGGGAAGCGACAGTTCTCTGCTGGCTATTTGTAGACGCCTCCGCAGCGTTACTCTGCCTCGTCGATCAAGCGGTCGCTTCTCCTCTCTCTCTCTCTCAATCGAAAGCACAGACGCGGTTCCATCGCTTGCTCTATCTGGGGAAATTTTCGTTTTTTGGGTGAATGGGGGAAATCTTCTTCTGATCAAGGTTCGTAACTTAGCATTGCTATTTTCGTCAGCCAGCCTCTTCTTCTGCCGATCTCTTTATTTTTATCGCCTTTCGTCTTGGTTGGGCAAAGATTGGATTTGGGGAAGATTTTGGTAGCGAAATATCTTCCTCGTTCTTTCACTTCGCTTTTAATGCTGTTTAGTTTGCCGACTAGTGGATTTTTCTTGATTATTTGACCGACTTCATCGAAAATTGCGTTTTCTTCTTCCTTCCTCGATGTCCGTTTTGGTTTTTACCCTCGATTCGTTCGAGAATGTGTTTCTTCTTCTCTGTTTTGTCTGCTATTAAGCACTCAGGTGCTCAATTCTTATCATATGGTAGTATGCCGTTGCTGAAAACAAGACCACAGTTCAATGTCAAAAAGGGTTTGGATCATGAAATTAACAATAAAAACATTATATTTTGGCTGGTAATTCTCTGTTTTTATTTTCACAATGGGAAGGGAAATGATTTTATGATTCGAGTTCGAATGCAGTGTAGAGACAATATGAAAGACGGCTTCCAAAAGGATCACTAGTTTTCAACTCAAATTCAATCACTCTGGTCTGCACTTAAGTGATTCCTCGCACTTCTCTCTGAAGGTGTGGGTTGAGGAGGACGCCAAAGAGACATATATAGTTTGAAGGGATTGACTTATTTGTTGATCTACTTGTACCTGCGAAGATGGCAAGGTTCAATTGCCTCTCTAGTCTTCTCATCCCAAAGAAGAAGAAATCTGATGTAAAGTTCAACCTTTTATTCCTCATTCTAATGATTTTTTTAGTAAAACTTTCTACTGATTCTTAGTTGTTGTTTGTAGAAACCATCTAATCCACTCCATGCCAGATGGTTGAACAATATGAGAGATTTGCGAGCTAAACCAGAATTAGTTCATCCTCTTGATAAGGGAACAAAGGAGGCATCTTTTGAGGTAAAAAGCCCTTTGACTAAATTGAGTAAAAGCAAGGATGAAGCTTTGACTAAGAATCCAGCAGTGGGTGAGCCGGCTTATGAGGGAGGTGATGAGCACGAATCAATAAAGAGAGACTTCTCTGTCATCGATCTCTATACATTAACTGGAGAGAAAGGTGAACTCGAATCACCTGTTTTTAATCATGAATGCAGCAGTAACAACGTGAGGAAGAATAACTCACAGAAAAATGAAGGGATCGCTCCTGAGACGCTGATTGAAAGTGGACATGTGAGTGATCCTGGAATGGGAAAGACAATGGCTTTTGGGGGCTCTCCATTGCTGAAGCGATCATGCTCCATGATTGAAGGAAAGAGAAATTGTCAATTGCCTCCTATATCAGCTTCCAAGTCTCATTCCTATGGAGATCTGAAGAAGTTGTCTGGACATGGCATTGGAGAATCACATGACATTTTAGGCAGCCCATTATCAGTGGTGACCTCTTGCAGCGCCGACAAGGTAATTCTAAAGAAGAAATCTTCAAGTCAGGTGCTTCCCTCAAGAAGTAGGAAACTCTGGTGGAGGCTTTTTCTTTGGAGCCATAGGAATCTCCATAGGTCCTCGATCTCAAAACCAGAAAGGAAATTCCTTCCCGTAGTAGCCTCAAACCAGAAAGATGGTTACTGTTCCGATACACTTCAATCAAGCCCTCCTGTTGACATAAAGAAGAAGAAACCAATGGAAGAGCCACATGTTGTTGCTGGTTTATGGCCTCAGAATCAATGGGTTGCTTTTTGTGCAGAATCATCTTTAGACAGAGTTAGTGCTTGGGTCCACAGTCTGGAAGATGGCCCCTTTTTCCCAACTGACAACGATGATACATCACCTGTAGCTATGGTTAAGGCGGGGGAACATTCACAAAAGAACCATGCTCATACCAGCAAGCATGCTTCGGAGGAAATTGTGCAGGCCAACAACATCATTAAATCTCTCAATTCTTTGCATTCAGTAGCTCATATTTCAGGTATGGGCTTAAAAGTTATACCTGCAATTTCAGCATTTACTAGCCTCCGAGAAGTCAATTTGTCGAACAATTTCATAGGTATGAGATTGCAACCTAATTTACTAATTATGTTTTCTCATCTTCAGTTCTAAGTTCTTCATCATCTGCTTATAACTTGTTTGCTTTTTGCCTTCAGTTCGGATTTCTCATGGATCATTGCCTAAGAGCCTGCATACACTTGACTTATCAAGGAACAAGATTTCCGCAATCGAAGGTCTCAAAGAGTTGATGAAGCTGAGGCTACTAAATCTCAGTTATAATAGAATCTTGCATATTGGCCATGGTAAAATCTTGTCACTTCATCTTCTAGTTTTCTAGCAAGAACAGATTCTTATGTTCGTGAATTCTGCCATGCCCTTGCTTGTCAACCTAAGAACAAAGCTTTTTGGATGATTCTTTCTGCAAACGAACATTGAGCATTGAATTCATAAAGTAGATTTGAACTCCAAAAGTGCTTACTCTTCTTGAACTGTGCATGGAACAAATTTCTTCAACAAATTATTTTCAAGAATACTGAATACCAAAGCTGATTTTGCTGTTTTAATTCTCTTTGTTGTTAATACGATAACAAGGAATGTTACTAAAGATGATTCCTCTGCATAAATCCTTCCAAATAAAATATTGATCTTAGAATAGCATCACAAAATTGACAATTTCACTCAGAATAGTATGAAAAAAAAGGGAAAAGATTGGCGATTGAACTAAGATTGTTTTTCACTCGTAAATTCAGTTTAGATGAGCAACATTTGCAGCAATCAGTTATTTTGACTCTGACATGATTTAGTAATTGATACTAGTGCAGTAGTTCCTAAATAGACGAATAACATTTCAGTGATGTAACTAGCAATGCTTGACAAAGTTAGCAATTGTAAGTTTTTCCCCCTTTTTTGCAGGACTGTCAAATTGCATTCTCATAAAAGAGTTATACCTTGTTGGCAACAAGATCAGCGAAGTAGAGGGACTCCACAGACTCTTGAAGCTCAATGTTCTTGATCTAAGCTTCAACAAGATCGCCACAGCAAACGCCTTAGGCCAGCTTGTTGCTAACTATAATTCCCTCTTGGCCCTCAACCTACTCGGGAACCCAATTCAGACCCATATTGGGGAAGAACAGCTTCAAAAGTTTGTTTGTAGCCTCCTCCCCCATCTTGTCTACCTAAACAAGCAGCCGACAAAGCTCCACAGATCTAGGGAGGCGGTAACTGATAATGTTACCAAGGCTGCACTTGGGAGCAGTGGCTGGAATTCCCGGAAACGGCCAACAAGGCATGCAGTAGTGAATTTAAACTCTCCGACTAGGGGAATCACTAATGGGAGTGAGCAAAAGAACAAACACAGATCAAAAAGCAGGCGGCAACACTCCTTTCCGACACGAAAATGACTGCAAAATATATGAAGGCATTAAATCTTCCTGCGTGTTAATCTTCAAGCATGTATGTTAAATAGGCTGTTTTGACTTCAATCTGAACAATGCAGCTCAACACACCTCTGGGATATCTTCAAGCATATAAAGATTTTGCATGGCTCATGTGCTTTTGACAATGAAAGGAGCACAGTGCAGCTCAACACACCTCTGGGAAATAACGTGAAGGATTGGTCTTTTTTATGTTCTAGAAACCGAAATGGCTTGCCCCATTTCAGTTGGTGTGTGTATTGCAGTCTTTTTAGCTTTTCAGTTATATTTATCATCACAATTGCTATAATATCTGAAACTTGATGCTCCATTATGCAAAACTACGGTGTGTGAAATTAGAACCTACAAAAATATGTCAGTTGTGTAGAACAATTCTGGAAAGTGAGGACATCTCTGCCCCATTTTATTGCTATTGTTTTATTAATAAGTTTATAAGATTTGATTTCTTTGAGTGCAATGTTTCATTTTCTTAATACAATCTTTAACTTTAAAATATAAATAAATAATTGATCATAAGCACAACCACAGAATGATCACGTAGACTTAATATATTGAAGGCCAATATTACATCTGTGAGAGTTCATATGAACAATACTCGAAGCCAACACAATAACCACAAATAATGGCACAGTCAATCACTTGTTAGAAAAGAACCGATCAGTGAACCACAAACTTATCCACTCATCATGCGCCAAAATGCCTTTTTCTTCAAACTATTTCAGCAACAGCTTGTCACAAATCACTCTCACAAGCCAATTATATCCAAAGCAACATGAATCATTCTTATGAAGGGTCTAATGGAAGGAAGTTCTAATGCCTCTTAAAAAGACAATAACCACAGAGATTTGATTTTGAGTCTTGGCATTGGTTTATTCTTAACAAAAGGGATTTTGCATTTCCGAAGGATATGAGCGAAAAATAATACATGCATTTAAACTGACAAAGAACTTATTGACTCAGTATGTTGCAAATCCCATCTGAAGACATCAGATATGTTCCAATGCTGGCAAGCAATTAGCAACTCAGTATCTAATCATCCCTGATTCTTTGAGCCAGAGAAGCATCTCAGACAGCCCTTCGTTCAAGTTTCTCGGGCTATAACTCAACTCCTCTTTGGCCTTATCACACGAGTATGCCCATTGATGCCTCAACACCCTCACAGTCTGACAATAGAAAGTAACAAACAAATTCTTCTAGTTTGGACATGTATTGGTTATATTTGTCAAGAAGCTGAAAATACATGCTTTTTACTATGTTAAAAGTGAAAGCACAGTTAGATCTGTTATGCAAGAATTATCAATTAACCAATTAATTTTCAGGATTCTGACTAAGACATACCGGGTGGCTGATGAGTGGAAGCTTTCCTGTGATTCGAGAAAATAAAACAGATAAAAAGCCATAGATTTCTATTACGCCCAGGGGGATGTGGAGAAATGGCTTGCTTGTTTTGGTGATGGCTGCAGCCTTGTCAAAGACTTGATTAAGTGATACGTTTTCTCCAGTGAGCAAGTAGCGTTCGCCTAGTTGCCCCTTATGCATAGCTGCAACATGTCCACTGACCACATCATCGACATGGCAAAGTGATTCCCTATCATTCCCATCACCGATATAACCAGGTAGCCTCCAATTAAAACGTTCGATCAGCTGCAATGGCCAAAAGAAGGGCAGTATTTTAGATATTTTGTACTTTAACTTGAAGGCATAACTAACTGTTAGAGTTTATGACCGTGGCATATGAGGTGCAAAGTGAAGGTGCAGGGTGGCAACCCCTGCAGTATTTACTACTACTATTATTATTATCATTGTACACATATTTATATATAGGTAATTAAGATTTCACAGTTATGTGAAGTAAGCACTCATTCTCTTGTCGTCTATTTTCATTATTATTATTATTGCTACATTAAGCATCATGATACCTAAAAGCATAAGTGCATAACACACCATCATCAAGCCAATACAACAATGCAAGAAGAATAACACTTACTATTCGTGCAATAACATTTCCAGCTGTAAGTTTCCCGGAACCATAGATGACTCCTGGGTAAAGAAGAACAATTGGTGCCCCATCAGCTGCAGCTTGCAATGCAATTTTATCTGCAACAGCTTTAGACTTTTCATATTCTGTGCAAAATGTCTGTCCTTGATGTATCTGCAAATACAAACATAAAGAGATAATTCTGTTATTAATTCAAAGGCATACACAGTAATGCATTTCTGATCACTTTAAACTTTTGAGATTCCAATAAAAGGGATGCATGCCTTATTACAATAGAGATGTACAATTGTTAACTACTTCAGAGTTCAGACCATTCATTTGTTTGAATGTTTCAAAAAAATGATGGGCAAGAATCATGCTACTAAAATGTTATATCTCCTACCAGAGAATTAATAACTAAATGCAAATAAGTTTTAAAATTTTAAGACAAAACCAATAAAGTGAACGTATATTGTCTATCCAATATGCTGAACATTGATGCAAAAGTTCCTAAACTATTTTTAGCAGGGATTATTTGAGCCACATTCCTAGTTTGCCAAAAAGGTAAGGAAAGAGGGATGACAAAGGGTTATGCCATCAGAACCTTCTATTATAGATTGCTACAAGCGATCAAGTAAAACTCAATAAATTGGTTTGGATTGTGTGAGACAATTAAAATGAAAACAATTTGACTGTTGCTCATATCATCTCATCTGAGTGCATACTTGTTTCAGCGACACAATGGCATTGCGCATAATTAATACAATGTTGTAAGAACTACATAACAGGTATAATAATACATATGTATTTATTAATGACACTGCATATAATTAATATAATGTTAATTTAAACCAGCAAGATAAATCTGAACAACACTAACAGAATGTGAATCTGGATTGGTAAACTAAAAATAGTGAATACCTGTTTCTCATCTGCAATGTAGCCATCAGTTGGACCAAGAGCGAAAAAGGACGATGTGTATATAATCTTCTTCAGTGTCTTAGTTTCTTGAAATGCTCGCAATACATTCTGGAGACCTCCCACATTTACCTACATTTGAGAAAAGGGGAGTTGTTTTACTGCTCCTTTAACCTATACATATAAGTGCCATTCTATAACCAGCACTGCAGGAAGGATGAATTAGATCAGTTCCATTTAGGATGTAAAAATTTAATACTGTTATTCCAATGTATCTCATAAAATCAATTACATGTATTTATAGACTCAACATAATCCTTTTAAACAACTAATTTTATCTAAATAACTACTTCTATTTAAAATATAGGTATGAAAATAGGTATGACATAGACCAAGTTATATCGTTTATTTTTATGTAATACTTTCTCTAAAACTAGAGCATAGATAGTATCTATGTCTACCTTGATACATAAACTTTTAAAAGAAAAACTCTTAATAGATATACAATCCTTGAAAGTTCCATCAATGTGAACACCGATTAAGTGACAACGAAAGCACTTTAGATGACTTAAATAACTTGATGTTAAGCATTTCTTCGCTTGAACAAGTAATAAAAGGGCGGACATTTTCCTCTAGTGGGATGAAAATTCTGGGACATTGGCTGTTGGGCAAGGAGTCGCTCGTGCTTCTGGATTTACCCGGTGGCCGGTCTGTGGGGCTGAGTTGTCCACCTCCACGATTAGTTGGACAAAAAGGCTCAGATACCCGGATTACAAAAAAAAAAAAA